>OENM01000265.1:38260-108364 GCA_900239745.1 Rotaria magnacalcarata | reverse complement strand
ATAGGTATTGGTATGTGATGAGTAGCCTCACACCCACACCCACACCTACACCCCACCACACCCACACCCCTTAACGTACTTTATTAATACATTGTTATGAAATTTTTTCTAATTGATTTTGTTTTATTGAACCAAACGAAGTAGTATTACTGAATTTCTATGTAACCGGTTGAAATGCTATAAAATTATCATTTTTGAAACAGTAATTGTTCTTTTCATTCTCATTTTCTATAAATGCTGATAGTAATTGTAACTGTCGTCAACTTGTTTGCAAAAACAGGTAATTTATTTTATATAACTTTTTGAAAAAAATAATAAACAGAACTTAGCTAAACAACAGTACGAAGTGAATCTCGTTTAAATAAAGTCAATTTCATTTTCCAAAACTTAAGTTTTAGTGAAATTCACTTTTCTCAAATGTTTTTATTCAATTTTGGTGAGAGATCAATTTTAAAAACGCTTTAGAAAGTCATATAGGAGTTTAACTTGCCATAATTTTATGGCAAAAAAAAGATATGAATATATCACAATGTGCTATGCTATCAACTGAAATACAGATGAAAATGAGCAACTTTAAGTTAGACAGTCGACTATTTGTTAGCAACACCAGTTTCGAACTCATGCCATTAACATAAAAAGGAAAATTTCGTTTGACTAGAACCGCTGGATATTTACGTGTTAGGAATGGACAAACATTTTTGGTGACAGCCGCATAAAAAGAAATTCTTGTTCAACCATGGAAAAACCCCATTTAATAAAAAAAAATGATTTCCGATGTATCTTTCATAGAATGTTATTATTAGGAGCAATTTTTTGCTGGCTGCTGTTATTTGGATCAGTGCTCTTAACAACAAAAAAAATTAAGATTTTTAAAAATTTAACAACTTTCTCAATTTAATTGATAAAAATCTGAACCTTGGGATAAATATACTCCAAAAGATAAGGAACATTTTTTGTTCCAGGAGTATATCGAAATTCTATATTTCAGGTAGCAAAATCATCCGTTTTATCTATTTTTAATTTTTTGCTTGTTCTCCGCTGGCTGTTGTTATTAGGAGCATTTTTTTGTCTTACTGTTGTTATTTAAAACAGTGCTCCTAATAACAACAAATTCAATTTCTTAGATTCTACCGCTAATTACTCAGCCAATTTTGATGATCAAAAAGTGATTCCTTCACTGTTCGATGCAGAAAATATTTTTTTACTCAAAAATATAAAAAAATCTATTTTTTCATAGAAAATCATTGAATAGGAAGGAAACTAACGAGACCCTTGAGATGTCTGTTGTTATTAGGGACATTGCCTGTAAGTTTCGCAACAATTAAAGAATATATTTGACTTTCAGTAATTTTAGCTGATTAACTATTCATTTATGTCTCAAATTCCAGTGTCACACAGTGCAGCTGGAACTAACCATTTTAAGCAAAAATATTTTGTGAAAGTCATTCTAAGCAGTTTTTATTTTTTGTAAAAACTACGCAAAGTATAAAATGTTTAGTCATTATGAATAAAAAGTTGTTTAATTTACTTATAACAAATAGTCAACTCGATACAATCATTCTGTTTAACTAGATAACGTTCTAACATTATTGAATAATACTTTCATTAAATTAATGCCAGAAGTCACTTGTGTTTCTCTGGACAGGAACTATTTATTAACGAAATACACTTCAATATTAGAATTTTACCTGTCTTTCTTCATCCAAAAGACTTATTCTTATAATTTAAATTAGGAAATGTTCCATGTTATTGTTTTTCAATTTTATTTTGATCGACACACAACAATTCAAAATTCCAGTTTAACAAAAAAACAACATTGGCCATTTTCATTTATTGAGTTTCAAAAAAACAAAAACAAAAACAAAAACAAAAACAGTTCATGTAATATTAACCACGTTTTCGTTTCTCGGAATTTTTCGTGGTTCCTCTAAAATTCAAAATAAGTATAAGTTAATTTCCTGTACGAACTACCTTAGAACCATTTTCTCGCCATCATGATTAGGTGCAATGTTTTCTTTCATAGCTTCAAGTTCTTTCGCTAAAATGTGGATATTTATCAAGGATGTCTACCACACTTTAAGGGAGAATCAAACGTAGAATTCTTTCTCCATCTTTAAAAAGCTAAATCGAACTGTAGTAGTTCTCTAGTGAGCCCTAGGGTGTGGGTGTGGATGTGGATGAATGACAGGAGTACTACCTCACTCACACCCCACACCATCAAGAAAATGAGAAAAAAATATATATCAATTTTTAATAAACATACTTTCATAAAAATGTTGTTCATTTATTTGTACTGCTAATCGTTCTATTGAATATTGTTTTATTTAATAGAAAAATTTATGTGAAAAGTTAATACAATTTAAGGTTTGATCATACCAAAATCTTTATTTACTGTGTTTGTTTACTCAGGCCAAGGTTTACGAAGTTCATATACGGTTGTAAACGGCTATATGTGATCATTTTTTTTCTGCATATGGTCGTATGTCTTCGTATACAATCGTAAACGACCGTGTTTGTTTAACTTGAGGATCCTTTTACACTTATTTCATTGTAATTGAGAAAACGTGCATAAACATTTGGTCAATTTAATTGTGCACGAAATGCATTCATCACATTTAATGACCAATCATGTGTTGGTCTAATTATATTTATAATGTACAATGATATGCCAGATACGGTATATATTTTAAACATTCACTCGTAATAAACAAAATAATTTTACGAAACAGCATAATCAATCTTTCGCAACGATTAACCTCTAATGGCCAAAGAAATTGTACATCATCATAATTTATTCGAAAGATGGTTGCAAAACTATTTGAACCTAATTGATGAATTACACCACGATCCCAATCTTTATCATTTATTGTACATGCACAATAATCACCTACATGAAATGTTTCATTTAATTGTGCAGATGTTCTATTAGTAAAAAAATATATTTCATAGATTGATTCTTTCGAAAATGTTTTAGTAAATTGGCGAGCACCATTAAAAATTCTATTATACGACCAGGATGAATTCAGATTAAAGTTTATGAAGAAAAATTATTTTAATTAAATGAATATTTATTAAAGAAATAATAGCTAGACAAACATCTTGTAAGCAAGATCTTGGTCAAGATACAAGGTACACATATGTTAACAGATCTTGGAAATTTAGGTACAAGATAATACAGTTATCTTGTACTCAAAATCTGATTATACATCTTACGTAAGAATCCATAAGATCTTGACTGCACACTAACATAAAGCCTGCTCTATGTATTGTGATTTGCGACACATTTTCTAGGCATTCTGAAAGTATGATTCGAATCTATCATACAGCGAAGTTTTTACTTTTCTGTTTAAAAGCATATTTTGATATTTTTCCATTTATTTTCATTTTAATTATTCCTCTCCCAAATAGCTCAAGCATGTCAGATATTAGGACCTGACTGACATTAAGTTGGTCCGATATGCGTCAGACCAATTTAGGGTAGTCTTCTCTCGACCATGGATCGAGATCAGCATTCTCTCGAGCAATCGAGAAATAGTTTAGAAAAAAGTATTTTAAAAGTTTATACTTTGTGTGTTTAATCGTGTTGTTTAAATACGGTTGTGTATGCACAAAAAAAAACGGTGAATGACTAGAGAGCATATGTAAATACACTAATGATGTCGCTTTCTGTTTCGCTCAAGATATTATCAAAAGATAATAGTAAATGATATCTTTTCCATGATCTTGCCAAGATCATAGATACAGACTTATCTGATACAGTCAATATATGTACATACCAATTATCTTTCCAAGATCTGGATAAAATCTTACTTACCGATCTCCAGATTTCAAGATCTTGCTTACAAGATGTTCGACTAGGGTAACCATTTGATCAGTACAAACTCATGCTTTTATATCAATACCGAAATTTGAAGAACGGATAGCATCAACACTATTAATTGCATTGTTATATGATAAAATGAACATAAATGATAGCTGATTACATAATCGGAAATTCAAAATGAGAAAAACCAAATCGGTATGAAGAACAGAAAACAACCTATTAGAAACTATCCACTAAATCGTTTGGTTTCCCTTCTTATCGATCGACATTTCATTAATGGTTTTACCTAAGAAAAAAATAAACATTTAGAATAATACTTATATTTTCCTGAATACACTAAAGCATGCTCGGAACTGGTCATGACTACTTAAAAAAAAGCATTTTCAGTTTCCCGTGTTCGGTGTGGGATGTGGGTGTGGCCGCGTCTAAGTTAAGAAAAAGTCACGCACATGCACGCCCACACCCAGCATTGAACAACCGTTTATGATTTATATCAATCAGTAGACACCTGCCAACGCTAGAGATAAGGAATAAGAGGCACATATTTATAATTGATCTGAGATACGCTTCGTATAAATCGGTGAGATATATTATGGAAATGTCATTTTAATAACTTTCACTCGACTCGCACGAGCTATAACTAACATTTCTTTTTATTTTAAAGGTCTGAATGAGAGTAAACTTTTGTTCAAACGGATTTTTTATAGTTGATTCATGGATTGGGGAAAGACGATTTTACTGTTGTTGGACTACCATTTTTATGGTGATCTTCGGAACATATTTACAAAATGCACATAAAAAATGAATAGAATGGAATTCCAAAATTCTGTTCAAACAAAACTGCGCACTAACATTGACTGTAATTTCAGACTAACCCGAGTTCTATACTTCGCATAGCAAAGAAGTTATAAGAATTTCAAAAATAAGCTATAAATCAGTTGGTAATTCAACCTCAAAATGACTTATATGGATGAAAATTTTCCATAAGCTTATCTCACCAGGATCACCTATCCCTGGAAGGTTCAATCCAAATGGACTATCCTCAGTGGAAAATCGATTCTGAGCGAGCTTCTTAATTTAACTTACTTGTATTAGCGTCATCTTCTAGACTTGGTAACACATATGTAGCGGCTTCTAGGATCGTTATTTGATTATTTAGTTGTTTGCATAAATAAATAGATTCTTCTTTAAAAAGCATTTCTTCATTGTCTTCCATATTAGTTATTGTATTGATTATTTCTATCGAGTTTGATTTTTCATACAATAAAGACAATGCATTACGCATAGCCTATGTCAAAAAAGTCTTCGTACAAACTAGTCATACATACTGCTCTCGCTTCATTGGTTATTTTTATCCCTTTTGCACACCAACTGATAGATCACTATAAGATAGTGTCCATTGCATGTAAAATATATTATCAAGTACGTTGTTTTCATCTAAATGACACGTATCGATCGAGAGCACCTGCAAAAGCGTATTGTACAACAACTACATCAACGTAGCAAAAAAACAAAAACAAATTACAGTAAACTTTTTTTGAGGGTGTGGGTGCGGGTTCGAGGGACGACAAGGAGCACATCCATATCCTACACCTAACATCTACCCCATACCCACAGTCACACACTCACCCTCAACTTGACTGTCATCTATTCGACTCTTTTATTGAATTATAGAAGGATGTTACATACTAAGAAATATTCCTAACTTAATATATAGTTTAAATTTTCTCATGTAGTTAAAGATTCTAAAGATACCTGATCATTGAACCCTTAAGCAAGGTTCGAAACACGTCTTATTCTGCTTTGCGTCTTGTTTTTGAGTGTATATACCACACCCACACCCTCACACCCTTTCCTCTCTGCGCTTTCTTATGTTATCATACTCTACCTCAAATTTAAAACCGAGTACAGATACGGCATGAGAATTTTATTTCAGTATGATTCGTACCCCATAATACAATAAAACTCTCATGCCATTTCTCTACTCGGTAATAAATTTGATATAGATTATGACACCATAAAAACAAAGAGGGATATAGCAAGGGATAAAAAGCAAATTGTGAGTTTGTGATTAAAAATGAGTTTAAAGCTGATTTAAATCAGTTTTTCTCCCTTGGAAGAAAGGCTTTCATCCGAAGGTGTTGCTATATTTGTGTAGCAATAAAAGTATAGCAATAAGGGTATAGTTCTAAGGATGCAGCCATAAGACTTCAATGTATGAAATGCATTTTTAGGGTTGTATTAGCATGTAATTGCATCGGTTGCGTCCCTGTTGGAAAATAATGCATTACAATGTAAATTATTTGTGAAAATCAACTACATAGGAAGGATATAGATATAAGGATATAGTTAAAAGAGTATAGGGGTAAGAGTATATGCATAAGAGTATAGTCATAAGAATATAGGTGTAAGGATATAGGTGAATGGATATAGTAGTAAGGGTATAGGTCGATGTATTTAGGTGGAAGGGGAAAACGTTAAAACTCTGGGCGTTTTTGAAATATTTATCAGCGTTTTGAAATGTGAGAGAAATGTACCCAGATACCAGATGCGAAAACCCTGAAAAATTTCGAACGATTCTGGATAGCAAACACAGATCCCGATTGTGAATTGGAAACGCTTTCAAAAAATAGATGAGAACGCGTTTACAATTTCTCAGCATGTAAACTTGCAAAATTTCCAAAAATGCTAAAACTAAGCGTTTTTGCGTACTAATTTATCGCTTGTGCTTGATTGGCATTCGCGGTTCCCGATTAGAGACCAGGCACGGTTAGTAACAATCGAACAAATTAAACGTCTACATTTCTGGTGTGGAACTGGATGCTAAATTTTGTGGCAATTACTCATCAGAAATACCACCTCCTGCAAAAAAATTTCCATTTAAATACTCTGTTTTTTTGCTCGTTTTTTGATAGCAGTCGGGAACCACAATTATGGCCGTAAAACACGCAAAAGTTTTATAGCGTTTACACGCGTTTTTTCAACTGACCTGTTAGCTTGCGTTATGCTTTTGTTAACTACGTAATATTGTTATTGTGAAGATTCAGAACAGGAGATTCTCGTTTGAAAATATACGATTTGTCGTGCTCTTACAATTGATCAGATCAATGATGAAAATCGACTTTAGTAGATGGAAGTAGCTTTGACAAGTCCCAATGACCAACAAATTCAATGCTCTTACCTTATGAGTAAGAGACGAAACTATAGAGTGACATTAATTAGATAAGGGTTAGATTAACCTTGGCAGATTCGATTACGCTGAGCAATTATGCAAATGCTTATCCGATCGAACTTGGGCGATAAAGAAAAAGCATAAGTCTCTCATCACCTTAGAATAATCGAAGACAGTTTAGGCCGTTATGTACAACTTTTTTTACTTTATGAAAAAGCATTCAATATTAACGAAAAAAGCCTTCGCTTAAATCCTTATGATCAAGCTAATCTGCATGACAATACGAATTTAGTACATAATACAATAAAAGAGAAGTTAAAATCAGTTTTCGCTGATCTTCCTACTAATACTGGTTTAATCCAGGATAATAATAATAATAAATCCTATAAAATTCTTTTTCACGATATCGATTGTATTAAAACATTAATAATCAAAGTTACAATAAATATTTTCAAACAATCATTATTGGGTATGGGTCTACGTATGGGTTCAGAAAAAACATCCCTATCCACACCCGCATCCATACCCTCGGCGATCGTAAAACTCGCAAAATCATATTTAGTTCACTAATATACGAAAATAAAACTGTTGAAATCTTTGATCCAGTAGGATTACAACGCGTGTGACGNNNNAAGTATGATTTTGTGGGTTTTGCGATCTCTTTTTCCATGTGAAAACATTAGAAAATGATTTTTTTCGCTAGAAAACAGGCTTTTCAAAAAATTGGGATAGTAAATCGCTAGCGGCCCGAATGATTATGATATTCAGAATCAATACGCTGAATTACCTACAACCTACTAATTTTCCTGGAAAAAGCGATTGGACAGTTTAGGCCATTCCCTCGTAAGTTTTGAATTTGCAGTTAGAGTGAACAAAAACGCTGATATTATTAAACGACCTTTATATTTAAAAATCGTTGAATTTATAAATAGATTTAAAAAAAGTTGTTAGCGCAATCCCAGTGTGATTAAAATGTGAAACACGATGAAACTCCTTTTCTGTAATACGTCAATCACGGTCAGTGATGGTCTGTGGAGCTTCTCTGTTACTGCCCGTATGATGATGTATGAAGTCTCTAGTAACCATCACAGACCGTTACAGAGAAAATAATTAATTAATTTCTTTGTGAAGGTCTGTGGGGGCGGGGGCGAATTTCTACCCTATAAACTTCAACACTCCTTTCAGATCGTGTTTCTCAAAAGTACTACAATCGTCAGTTATTGATTATTTAAACAAAGAATACACTAGGCAGGTAAAATCGGTTAAAAAGACAGTTTTTTAGAAGTAAAAGTCTGGCTTTTTACACATTCAAAAAGATATTCTTTTCGAGGTAAAAGCATGTTGAAAAAAGAATATACCGATACGTTTGCTTTTTCTTTACAAAAGAATTGAAATCGATGTGAAGCTGGCACGATGAATTTAGATGACATTGGGATTTCTTTTATTACGGTTTGTAGGGGTGGGACTCGTATGAGGGTGCTCTACAGGTGTTCCTGAGCACCCTCACACGGGTCCCGCCCCTGCAAACCGTAATAGAAGAAATTTAAAATTGGGTGTCTGGAACCTACTTAATTCTTGTGCGAAATATAGAAGAAACTCACGAAGAGATATCTTACGTGTCCGATCGACTTATAGCGCATACTTTGACGATAAATAGACTTCAATATGATTGGCAAAAGCCTAAAAGGATTCGTGCCCATGTGTCTGTGAGGCTGAATTATAATCATTTTACTGTATTTTTCCCTATGACTCTAGTTTAGCTGCAAAACTAAATATGCGAATTTGGACCTAATACTACGCCTATGAAGAAGTCTAAGGGCTACTAGAATACTCTCAAAGTTTTAGATCAAACGAATACATATTTCTTAAGAAATTCAATTTACAATTAATTCAGATTTTGAGAACTTTTTCTGAGAAACAGTCAATTTTTGAGAACTGAATTTCTTAAGAAAGGTGCATTCGTTTGATCTGAAACTTTTAGGGTATTCTATTGACCCTTAAACCCCTTCATGGGCGTAATTTTTGGTCAAAATTCGTAGATTCAATTTTACAGTTAAACCACAGCCATAGGGCGAAAATTCAGTAAAATTATTTTAATTCAGCCTCACAGATCCATGGGGGCAACGAATCCTTTTAGACTTTCACTGATCATATTGAGGTCTACTTATGGTCAAAATATGCGCTCTAACGAGGGAACGTTCCCAAATTTCCCATCGTAAGTCGATCGGATACTTCTCAGAAAGAAAAAAGTTGTCATACTGAGCCTTTTAGGGTTCTAGATTTGGGTACCATTTTCAGAACCATTTAAAGTTCAAGCAAAATCTGGTTCTAGCTGGAACTTTTTCCTATTTCTTCCAAAAATGGTTCTATAGTAGTAAAATGTAGTCAATCACACTCAATTAGTCTAGTACTCTAGACTAATGTTATATCCAACCGTTAATTTCATACTTAATCCCTTATTCCTAACCTTAACCCTTAATTCTATCCTTAAGCACTATTTCTATCATTGACCTAAATCCTATTCTTAACCCTCATTTCTATGCTAAACCACTAAATCGTATGCGTTATATCTACCTGGATTTGTTTTGAGCAGAATACGAGCCAGCCCTTTCTCCTTTATTCGCACGAAAGGGAAATCGCCGTTACTTGCCAAGTCGACTGATCCGATATTGGATCCGATAGGAACCTGGAAATATCCTACAATCCGATACAATTCTATCGGATTCCGGGTCGAGGAATCGATGTCGGATCCTCAGTGTCGGGATCCGATATCGATTCCTCGACCCGGAATCCAACGATAATTCTGTAGGATCTGGCAGGATCCGATAAAATCGTATTGGTTCCAGTCGGATCGGATGGGTTCCGATAGGTGTCTATTGTCGGATTGCTCGACCTGGGTTGTTGTTGAGACGATCCTAAACAAAAAACAAGAGGAGTGATTGATATTGTAACATTGAACTTATCATGAGATCAATTATTTACATATACCTAAATAGAAAACAGCATTAATTCATTTTATCATATTGAACTTGCATTTCAATTGATTATTGCTACATACCTAAATAAAGAAAATATCGACTTTATTTTACCAGATTGACATTACTTTGTATTCATAATTGTGATATATGAAAATAGATAAAAGAATAAGCGCATTTTATAAGTTATAACTTACTATAGAATTGATTATTGAGACGCACCTACCCATATCCATCAATCCGACTCGGATCCTCAGGCTCGGTATCGGTGATGCCGGATTCGGATTCCTGCATCTCGATAACTTATTTCAAACTTCGATCAGAATTGAGATCGGAGTTGAAATAAAATGTCTAACTTTGCAGCCACGGAATTTTTGATGAACCTAATTTCTGACAAATGCGACAGCGGATCGAAAAAATGATAACGAATTCGGAATTCTCGACTTCAATAACCTATTTGAGATTTATATAACATAAATCACGTTCCGAAAATAGAGAGGGTTGCTTCAAGCCAGAACCATCTTTGGAAAAATGGTTCAACAAAAACAAAATGATGCAGGACAGAACCTTTTCAAATATTCGGAACTATTGAGGATTTGAGATGGCTCTTTAAACTAGCTAGAACCATAAATACTTCCATATGACGCCTTTTTCTTCAGAGTATATCGTTTTATACAACCACAGATTCTCATAGTTGTATACTTTTTCCAACCAAATTTTCCAACAACTGACCATTTATTCGCAATCTGTTATAAACACTGAATTTTTTGTATTTAAAAGAGCCACAAATAATCGCACTAAAAGCCATGTCAGCGTATTCTGATATAGAACTTCATTGTGAAGGTCATGCTTGCGCAAAATGTAGCCTTTGTCGTGATTGGTATTGGCGTCCTGATGGTGATAAGAAGGTTTATGAAAAGCGTATTGATGCTAGATGTTTTTATCAATATGGTGGTTATCCTCATCATCCTGGTGGTTATACTCATTATTTTTATGATGATTATTTTGGTATTTCTACTGGTAACGATGATTATGATCGTTATCGTTTTTCTCGTATTGGTGATGGTCTTTTATGTGAGTGCGAGGACAATCGTTTCTAATCTTGATATGTTTAATTTCAAGCACGCTTTCCTTATTGCTTGATGATAATTATGATTATTTATCTAAATGGAATAAATCAAGAATTTGAAATTTTGTCGTACATACTGTTTTTGAATAAGCCTATATCATTGAGGAAATACACGTGTGGAATTTTGTGGTTGAAAGTGGAAAGTTTCTTGTAAAACCTCATGTATCATAGTTTAAGTAAGGAGGGTTTGTTGCGAGACATTTCGTTCGGCAGATGTTTGGCGCTCTCTTGCGTGACATCTTCAACGCATATTTAGCGCATGATTCGAATCCATTTCTTGGCATATGGATTATTTCGTTTTTAAACTAGAAAGTTCGTAATTTTCAATTTACTTCGAGTTATTAATACTTATTCTTAGGGCTCACGTTAGTGATATATGAAGAACTGTTTGTCTTGAGTCTACTTGATCTTGATCGAATTACTTCCATGCAGAACAATCTCGATTATGTAGCAGTGATGGGATCGGTTCGGTTCGAAGTCTTTCAAATCGATATATTTATTTTCAACCAAGAGATTTTTTGGGTGAGGGTGTGGGTGCAGAGTGTGATTTCAGAGACGTGCACTCACACCCTAATAACAACAATGACTTGAAGCAAAAAATGTTCGATTTATTCTGTCTCAATGTCGTTGACGTCAGTTTATTTTATCGTTGGTATTAGTTTTCTTGTCTTCTTTTTGGATGTGGGTGTGGGTGTGATAAGAAGGCGAACACCCACACCCACCCACACCCTCAGTCTTGCTGTTTCGTATCATATTTTTATCTTCTTACTGATAATTGTTGCCGTTATACGTATAAGAGGGAGTCATATTCTACCTAGTTCATGGTCGTTAATAGAAGTATTGATTATGGAATAGATTGATTCTTTAATTCATCTTTTCTTTCAACTAATTTTGTTATCGATGATTCTTGTTTTGATTTAATCGAATTTACATCTGAGCTTTTTATTACGATGTCGTTCAGCTAGTTCTGATTTTGCTATTTCATTACTCTGTTTTCTTAATTTCAGAAGTTGTTTCATACATTTTTCTATTCCAACGTTAGTATCCCCATTATAAATGGATCCTTATATACATATTATTAGGTTTGGAATATTGTTCGATGTTGGTCGTACATTCAGCAGTGTGCAGACTTCCAAAAAAGGCAATTTTGGAAATTTTTGTAATTTCCTTTATCGGAAATCTGAACATACCTCGATTAGAACGGATAAATCTATCCCCTACCTTAACACATTAACCTTAATCTATCATCTTATCTATATCTATCCCGTAAATTAATCCCTTAAGCTATATCTATCCGTCTAACTTATCCCCTTAAGCTTAATTTATCACCTTAAACTACAATGATAACAATATGCGGAGAAGGATAAACCCTCAATATCCGTTCATGAACGTCAAATCCGTTTATAGGCAGGATCAACCCTTTCATAAACCCTTTTTCCTCGAAAAACCCCGTAAGGGTATATCTCTCGTTGCAAATTCATATACCCTTGTATTAGTTTCTGTGTTGATAAACTCTTTTTCCGTAGTTGAGCCGAATCAACTCTGAAACGCAGGGTTTATCATTGCAATAACAAACGCTCAATTTCAGGGTTGATTCGGCTCAACTACGGAAAAAGAGTTTATGAAATGGTTGGTCCTGCCTGTAAACGGATTTGACATTCATAAACGGATATTGAGGGTTTATCCTTCTTCGTATATTTTTATTAGTGTATATCTACAATCTAAAAAAAAGGTTTCGTAGGTGACTAAAAGCTTCCAAATACGTTCAAAGGTTTGAAAAAAAAAATTGTTAAAATCTACGAAACTTTAAAAGGATCTGATCGCGGGCACACGGTCCGAACCATCTTCTACGAAACCTTTTGGTTTCCTAGTGAACCTTTCGGTTTCGTATAAAACCATAGTACGAAACCAAAAAGGTTTTGTAAGAAAATACGAAACCTTTTTTCGCTGTACGGAACTTAAAAAAGGTTTCGTCGAAGATGGTTCGAATCGTGTGCCCGCGATCACATCCTTTTACGCTTTCGTGGATTTTAACAATTGCTTTCTCAAGCCTTTGAACGTATGTGAAAGCGTTTAGTCATCAGCGAAACATTTTTGGGGGTTCGGTAAAATTACCATTTTTGTTTAGTGTACCTTATGGCTATTGAAGCTGATCTCATGGTCGGGGTGTAAGCGTGGGTATCAATGGAGAATACACGTCCCGGACAAACATCCATACCCTACTCGTGCGTTGACGATGGTATGATTTAACTACGTAAATATCTTTTTTCATGAACACAATGGATTTCACAGGATTCGAGGCCTATTTCCAAATGATTTTATATCCATTTATACTTTGATTTCAAGCATTACCAAGGATTTCCAAGTATTCAATCCGTATTCTCTGTTCTCTGCGATACATGGTTTTCAGTAATTCATGTGATCCGTCGATTTCAATAAATGTCAGTCAGGGTTCATGATTGGACGTGTCGGGATAATAGGATTGGCCTTTAAAACGAACGCATTGTAAGGATTTCTAAGAGATCTAGTCGCATCATGAATTCAGTCTCGTGGACATAGCTGTTTGTTACGATGGGTTATTTCGAACACTTCCATACCATGGAAACTCTTATAAGACGACACTGTTACTCAATCCTGAAACTTTTAATTCGCGTTAGTTAATTAAAGTGAATGAAACAGAAGAAACTTCTTCTTTTCAAAAGAAAACAGGGCTTCTGATGCCAGATATATTTAAATACTTGGAGTTCAATTAAGAAACATTTTGAAACACTTCATTGTGAATGTACGAGTGTAGTATTCCCTACTCTGGCACCGATGCTTTCATTTGAACTCCCACCCAATGTGTCTTCTGACATAACCTCAATCATTCACTGACGCTAACGAATCATCGTGATCTAAAGAGTGTATCAGAATGACGATGTCTTCAGGGAAACATAGAATCCGGAAGTTTTGAAGACATCTATGTCCTGGCCATACTCAGTTACGATTTCGAGAAAATTCTGTGCTAATATTTCAATGACTCACAATGATTCCAACGCGTTCCTAATGTATCACTTATAGTGAAATACGCATGAGTTTCATATGGTGAAATGTCTTCTGGAAACCTCGTGATCCACAGGTTTCGGAGCTCTTGGCTATCCACGACGTTCAGATAGGATTATAGCACAAAATGGAGCGCCTAAATAAAGGATTCGCAACGACTCCCACATATTCTGTGAGGCTTACTCATTCCATGGTTTCATGAAGTTTCCAGTATGAAAGGTCTTCTGGAAACCTGGGAACTCTTGAGTTTCCGTAGTTCCGTGAATCAGCAATAGTCGGCAATGATTGTGAAACAGTGCTGTCCAATTATATCAACGACTCAGAAGGATTTCAAAAATTTCCATTTGATTTTGCTCATTATAAGCTATTTCAGACTGTAGAGAAGAACAGGTCTTCTAGAAACCTTGAGATCTTGGAGTTTCTGGACACGCACAGCATGGGCATTGTGTCTATATAATTTTGAAAGAATATTATCTAATTGTCTGAAAGATTCGGAATGATTCCAATGAATTCCGCTAGTATCAATTATTTTCCGATTTCATCAACGGTGGAGAACGCAAGGTCTTCTTAAGCCTTGAGACTTGGGCACTTCTATATCTCGAATCGTTTCCAAATATAATTACAAGACTGCTCCTTACTGGAATCGCAACTATTAGATGGATTTAAAGCAGTTTATAATACAGAAAACTATTACCGTTATTTTCATTGCAATGGAAATAGCATAATCTTCAAGGAATCCAAGGATACGGATTCCGTTAAAATGAAAGAGGGATAGGGTGGGCTACTGGATTTGTATCTATTTTGATCAAATTTTTCATAGATTAACAGGAAATTGAAAATTCTTTTTATGTGTTTAAGGTTTCCAAGAGCATCCTTTTATTTATTCGTTTCCGATTTTTTAAAATTTTTGATGTGTTCGGATTTTTACAAACTTTTTTAATTTTCTTTATTATTATTATTATCCCAAATTTTGTAACAGTGAAATTAAACAAACAAAATACTAAGAAAATTTTTGTTCTTTTGGAAAAATAGTTCGAAATGTTCTTTTCTTTTCCCCTCTACTGAAAGGAGAGTAATATGAAAAATGAGTCAAATGCGTTCGTTCGTCCAATAGGAAAGTAGATGCATAAACTTAACTAACCTCAAACAATATCTGCAGGGATAGGTTTGACTGAAGGTAATTGGGGTCGGGGAACACGATGGCGTTGTTAGTTTTTTGAAATTTTGTAGTTCAAGCAAGTTTATAGTGGATTAGGAGCTGTTTAGATCGTTGCATTTTCGTGGTAGGAATTATTTGCAGGGAATTTTTTGAGGGTACCATTCGATGAGGTTGATCGTGTTAGATGTATCGTATGGTTATGTGAGATTTTATTTCGAATAGGCTATAGGCATCTTGCGGTGGAATTGATTCTCGATTTGGCAACGACTAGCCGCTCACATGCACTGAGACTTTGAAAGCTTTTTTTCAAAGTCTTCAGTTTATTCTTGATATGTCAACTTTTATTGCAGCATGAAGAATTTATTCAAACTTAACTCCTAGAATTCTAGATTAGCGCATCTACGAATGGACGTAAACTGGACAAGTACTCGGGAATCATGTCCGATTCTTCTCTAAATTGTGATGAATTTATTGCATATGTAGATGAAACTGGATTAAATTAGTCTCACAACTGTTGTTTTTGGGTCTTTTTTTAGAATTCTCTTCATTTTTATCTATTAGTTATAGAATGAGGGAAGCTTTCAATCAATAATGCAGTGTTTAAAAGGATCACGTTCACCGCTCCCACTAGTTAAAAGCGTGTTGTGATTATGAGACTACAGGCCTTGCAGACTTATAGAATAGTTACACGTTGTCTTGATCAGAAATGCTGAAAATGTTTTGGAAAATAGGAGATATCTTGAAGTTCTTCCGAAGACAGGTCGTGAAATAATTGTGCAACTCGTTTGAAATATTTGCAATTTATACTTGTCGTGATTATTTTAATAAGTTTAGTTGTTCCTGATTGCGAGTGGATTCGTTTCGAAAAATGTAAATCTTAGAATTATCTATCTGTAAACGTGCACCCTGGAATGAATATATGCATTCTAGATGGGAAACGCACCGAAACAAAATGAACCCACATAAGGTTGAGTAGAAATTAGGACGAATCTAACCAAAATCGAGTTAGAAAAAGTCGCTTTGATATAATCTCTGATCTACTCGTGCAGATTCGTGTTAAATATCTAGCTCATAGACCAATTTGAGTTGTAACTTTACTAAAATGGAGTATTTCGATCATAGCTCTCCTGAATGGGTTTTTTTCTTCACTCTATTATTAAGGTGATCGAAAGTTTTTCGGAGCATAGCTTGAGCTGTAGCAGATTGGATACACTTAACTTCACTATTGCCATATAGTATTAGTAACTACTACTTAAATGTCGTTTTTTATTTATGCTCGGTTATCAATCGTGTTTTCCATGAAAATCATTTCGAAGCTATAAAATGTCAAGTCTCTCAGCTAAATATTTGTGGATAGCCACGTTCTACATGACTAAATTCATTCAGTAGAGGGTTGGCGACGCTAACGTCGCGTTACCTTGTCTTTTTATATATAGAGTTTAGTATTTATTTATCCATTGAATTCAATATCGAATTTTTGTACTCGATGATTTTGGTTATCGACGACATAGAGATTACCGTGTTGATCGAATGATAAACCGGTGGGCACGTTGAGCTGGTTCGACTGTCCTCCTTCACCGTTTACACCCACCATGATACTTCCTTGTGTGGCTGCTTTGGGCCAACGCATGATTCGAGCATTCCCATAGTCAGCCACATAGACAGTGCCTCATTGATCGACAACGACTCCTCGAGGATTTGACAATTGTGTAAGACCATTCCCGTCTCCGTGAACACCAGCCACAATAATGCCTGCTTTTGCACCTTCCCTCCATTTCATCACACGATGATTTCCATAATCAGATACGTACACTGAATGATCTCGATCGACGAATACGTATGTTGGACGAAAAAGTTGATCGAGACGATTCCCATCAGAGCTCCGCGTGGGATGGGATGGGACGGGACGCAAAAAGTCATCCCATGGGACAAATTATTGAAATCAGTCCCATGGGATGGGATAAGTAAAAAAAAAGTTGTCCCGCCATGGGATGGGATGGGACGAAATATTTTCCGTCCCGTCCCATCCCATCCCATCCCATGGGACGTTTGAAATGTCAAATATTTTTTAAGATGTCACATTTCATGATTTTATTAAAATGAAGCTGAGAGTTTGAATTTCTGTTCTTTTTGCATATTACAATAATGACATCATCCTGGTTATAAATACAGTATTTTAAAAAGTAGAGAAAAGAAGTAGTAAATGAGAAAGGAAAATATTTCATTGAATACAAAATAAACTGGAAATAAATAAATAAAAGTATAAAGTTTCAGTGTCAAATCGTTGTACAAGTTTCATATTTTCTATGGAACGAACTATTCTAAGACATTTCACCAGCTATAAGCCACAATAACTAAATCAATTGTTACTGTTACAATGGATGAAATTGCATTTTTTCTCTATGCGTAGGTTCATTATTTTTTTGTTGTACATTGAATCGAAATGGCTGCACTACTTGATCACGTATNATTTGTATTTTTAACTATTTTTCTCACACAGTTGGGTACGACATCTATATTGAAAGGACTATACTGTTTTTACTAAAAAGAATAGATTCATATAATATTTCTTCGTCCCATGGGACGTGGGATGGGACGAAGAAATTTTTGTCCCATGGGATGGGACGACTCTCAAAAAATTTTCGTCCCATCCCATCCCATGAAATAAAAATAAAAAGTTTGCATCCCATGGGACGAATGGGATGGGATGGGATGGGATTGTCCCATCCCACGCGGAGCTCTGATTCCCATCTCCATTACCACCTGCGACCACTGTTCCTTGATATTCTCCTCGTTGATATCGTCTAATTTCAGCGTTTTCAAAGCTAACGACATAGAGAGATCCATTCTCGTCTATTGTCAAACCCAAGCAATCGATGTTGGAGATGATCGTTTCTCCGCTTGTCCCATTTTGACGAGGCCATCGAACCACTCTTCTATTTGAATTATCGCAGATAATGACGCTATCTCTCTCATTATCGACCATCACATCTCTTGGGTCAGACAATTGATGAACTCCACTTCCTTCTTCATTTCCACCGGCAACCACTTGGCCACTGGTCGCACCCGATTCCCATTTTACAATATGGGGATTGCCTGAATCAGCGATATAAACAGTTTGATCATCATCAACATACAAACCCCATGGGTAAGAGAGTTGATCGATTCCATTGCCTTGCCCATTTCCTCCAGCTACAGTGAGGCCATTCTGTTTCCATCGAGCATTCGGATGAATGTCGATTGAACAGCTTCGTAGTGGAATGAATGCTGGTTTGGTCATTAAAATAATGAAGATAGAGAAAATAAGACGAGATTATATCAGATAAGATAAAAATAAGTTAATTTGAATAGGTAAATTAGAGAACATGACAGAGCATCAGGAATAGAGAGAGAGAGAGAGAAGAAAATGAAAATACTTTAAATTTTTCTTTTGAATAGCTTTTACATTTTGAGTGAGAAAAATGAAAAAAATAGGCAATTCGCAAGTCATAGGTGCTCTTTTCTATTTACAGAAGGTGAAATTTGGTATTGTTTTTTCATAATAAAGGCGACGATGAAGAGGGTGTGAGTGTGAGCCTGTATGAACATGCTTTGTGTGCTGCATGAAAAAAGCAATGCTCCTAAAAAAATAAAAGTGACCCAAAAAGGTATTTCATCTTATTTATTATCTCTGTAGACCCTCACTCACTACCACTGTAAGGTATCCTCTAAACTTAAATTGTTTTGTCCCATGATCGCCATTGGCAGAGGCCACGCGAAGGATCAAATGTTGGCGGAGTTGCATCTCGAATTGGAGGATGTAATAAATTTTTTCTAGAAAACCTCATTGAAAGAGTAAACGACCCAGGTCCATCAAAACCAAGGGCGCTACGGCGTCGGTTACGGTGTAATAACGGCCGTTTACATGGAAAATACGGCCCGTTACGGCATCATATTTATTCGCTTTAAACTGGGTAGTAATACGGTCGTACTTTTCCGTACCATATACAGTCAGGTATACGAACTGTTTACAGTCATAAATACGCCGTTTTCTACCGCTTGATCCTGATGCCGACTCGCTGTCTTATACTGCAGAAGTCTAGATAATATCCTTAAATATTCAAGTCCGCTCTGCTTCGGTTTCAAGGAAGTGTTTTTCATAAAAACAAAGATTAAAATATAGAGAAACCAATAGGATGCACTAACAAAGTTAAACTTTTAAAATTTATATGTTCACCTATTTTCCATGATTGTGTAATTTATATTAACAATCGAGATAGAATATACAGGGGCAAAGCTAAGCAAGAAAGTTTTATACGTTGTTTAAGGTTGATGAATCTAAAAGATAAAAAATTTATTTGATTGATTTCGAAAAAGTATAAAAGAACTTGTTAGCATATTTTTCTAGCAAAAAAGTGAAACCGATAATGTCAAAATGCTGATTAAGTCACTTTCTCACGCGCGAAAACGTAAAGATCCAAGAGCTTATGAACGATTCAAATGAATATCTTACTCAAACTGAAACGCTTCTAAATTATCGGAATGTCTTTCTTTCTAACGGATCCATAGAAAAAAGGAAAATAAAAAATTGGCGAAAATTAAGTAAAACTATTAAAATTACGTTGAGAATCGGACAAAAATCTTATTCCAAGCAGATTTTCGTTTTGCAAGATATTTTCCATGTGAGCGTCACAATTTGAGGAATTGTATTATATTACTCACTGAAGTCGGTTTAGTAAAAAATAGTAGAACTTTTTGGTTTGGTCTGTGAAAAAATAAAGGAACAACGTCGTTGCATTTAAAAAGTGTGGCTACTGGTCGTTTGACAGATATCTAAAAGTATGACTAAAATACGTAACGTTTACAGTGCCGTTTACGGAGCTGCGGATGCAACCATTGAGAACGTTATCGTATTTCGCCGTCTCAAGATCTAATACGATTAATCGTAGATGATCATTCGTTAGAAACACAGTATTTCTTCGTATCTATAACACTTAAGGTCGTTTACGGATCGTTCTCTCGGACCTGGGGAAATATGATATTTTTGCTGGAAAAACTGAATATTTTTATTCATTGGAGCGCAGCAAACGTCTCACTTCAGCCCCCGCTTTCGTCGCCGCTGCCGCCTGTATACTTTTTCCTCCAGTCGGATTTAGCTGTAAGACTAACCTGAAACTGAAGCTTTGATTATAGTTGATATTTTGTTTATAAATGATGTAGGTTCTTCCAAAATGGAAACATTCAGTGGTTGCTCAAGTTCTTTCTTCAACATTTCTAGCGCCACTCTCAATTTGTTTAAATGAATTTCATTGAAATCATCATCATCTCGCATTTTTCTCAAGTCAGTAGTGAATTGATTTAATTTCTTCTTTATTCCAGCAATATTATCATCCGTCGGTTTAACTAATCTTTGTCGGCAATCTTCTGCTATTTTTTTAATTTTCATGATTGAATCGCGTTCCCATTCATTCATCTGTTTTATTAATGAACGATGAGTTAGATCTTTTTCTTGTTCATTAATATTTTCTTGGAATGTATCACAATCAGTGACAATTTTTTCTAGTTCTAATACATGTTCTTGATGATGTTTTGGTAAATCTGTCAGACAAAACTTTTTCGAGCAGCCTTCACATGTGTATAAGTTGTCTTTGTCTTTGTCTTTCGTGCATGTAAAACATTTAGGTTTGGTAGTTGCTACTGCAGTTGCCATGTCTTGAATGTGCTAACGCTGATGTGTATGTTTGAGACTGCCAACCAAAAGTATGAAAAAAAGTGAATTTTTCTTATAATTTCATACGCATATGTGCAAAAAAAACAATATGAGTCAAGGTCAATAAACGGCAATGGAAAATAATAGAACGAAAAAAAAAGCATTTTTTTGTATAGGGGAGTCACTTTATTGGTTTTTGCTTTATAATAAACAATAAATGGAAATAAAATCTGTCTTTATAAAAATTAAAATGACTACATCTTTTCGATAGCTTGAAAAAAGATATGATACTACTGTGCGTAGAAAAGTTTTTAATTATTTTTTTCGTGCATCAGCTTCATTTTTCAATAATATCACATGTCGAAGTGAAATGAAATCATATCGATGAATATATCCTCTTGTTATACTAAGAATTTATCTACATATCGATGATAGGAAAAAACTCTTTTTTTTAATCATCCCATGTTGCGAATACCGGATCATTTTTTGCGGTAAACCGCGGTATTTATCCGTTCTGCGGTAATGGGAGCCGGTAACCGAACCGGTAAAACCGCGGTAAACCGGCGGTTTTTTGCGCATGTTTCTCACATGTAAAAGTAAAAAAAAAGGATGGTTAAAATAGTTTAATTGATGATTTGGAAGACTTTTTCTGTCAAAGATTATAGACGAACCGGTTAACCGCTTTTTTTTAGCGGTAACCGCGGTATTAATCAAAACCGGCGGTTTACCGCGGTAAATGTCGGATCATTTTTTGCGGTAAACCGCGGTATTTATCCGTTCTGCGGTAATGGGAGCCGGTAACCGGACCGGTAAAACCGCGGTTAACCGCCGATTTTCATGCGGTTTTTATTACATGGGATTATTTTACAAAGTAAAGATAATGTAGCACACCAAGTTCTGATTAGTATTTCGAAGATTTCTTGTTAATATTCATACTGAGTGCTACCATGAATTTTAATTAAATTTTCAGCTAATATTGATTATATGACTTTTATTCATCATCTAGATCTGTAGCTGAACGCAATCTCTCGGTAAATATCACCCTATGATAGTACTGATACTTTGAATATTAACATCAATCACATTTAAACCACCGTAACGATTTTAAATTATTTGGTTTAATTTTTGGCTATTTCTAGAATACATTCACCGTTGAGTTAGATTACAACTTTTTATGTTCAAGTCGTATTATGAATTGATGTAAAACCAACGGTGATCATATTCTTTCTCGTATGAGTTTCATTGTTTATTGAATTCTGAGTGAATTTCTTTATCTGTTTTTGTTACTGGCATATCATGTCAATGAATGGTATGTTAACAGGGGTATGGATATGAGTGTAGCTAAAGACATGGAGTACTCACAAACCCACACCGACATCCTTAGGAGAGGAGGAAGTTGAGTCCTACATAGTCACTAAAATGCATAGCTCAACAATTTCACGGTGATTAGCTCAAAATTGCGTAGAGGAATCAGTCTGTCCTCTCCACTGTCTCCGTTACTAGGGAGAGACTATTCTACGTATCCCTCCTGTGAATCCATCCATGACTTTTGGCTTGGTAAGGATCATCTGTTCCATAGAAATGGCCTTCTCCTTTCAGTCTAGAGAATATAAAGTCCCAAAAAAATTCTCATCCATTGACCTCAAAATCAAACACCCACACACCCTTCTTTTTGGTAGGCATTCTGCTAATTTTGTGAAATTTTTGTTGAATTATTTTATTAATATGAAAGCACAAGAAAGCATACAATTTTGATTTTGTTATCGACCTTTAAACGGTACGGAATGAACTTGTAAAATACAAAAAGAAAACAAAATGTTAATAAACGAGATTCAAGAAGAGAAAAATCAAAGTTGAGATAGTAGAAATTAAACGAAAGACGTAGTTATAAAGTTTGATTAGAAAAATAAACAATACACGAGATTTTTAAGCAATCATAGGAGTATTGCTATTCGATGTAAACAATGTTTCCTCGTCATTGTCATTTTCTGAGTCACTTGGCATAGCATGAGTATTTCTAACGGTTTTATGTCTCTTAGCTCTGTGACTTAATAAGGCATTATCTTCATCTTGTGCCAAAAGTTGGTAGCGCTGTGGACGAAATCGTAAATACAAACCAATCATACCAAATATCACAGTACTAAGAACCGCTAAAAAAGAAAAAAGAACAAAAATATATTGAGCATTCTTTAATCTATCTGAAAAGATCAATGTACAAACCAATACTAATAATCATAATAAAAATAAAGCGGAATATCGAATGTTGAATAATTGCTTTTGATTTGTCATAAAATCCTGTTGAGGAGATTTGATTATCCTCATTGATAATCATACGTTTTAGTTTAAATTCAATATATGTTGATGATTCATCAGTGACAAAAATATTTGCTCGTGTCTCTGATTCATATCTATTATATAATTTTACGTAAAATAAAAAATACTTCTCCTACGATTCATTTCTACATACCCTAAACGTTCAACTGTAATATCATATTTACCCGGTGATAATAAACGGAAGAAATCACCATCACGATAGGTTGTTACATTATGATTAATACCATGTACATGAATCACTGCACCTGATACAGGTGTTTTTGTTTGCAAATCAAATACAAAACCACGAAGACCATGAACAACCTTTATAGCCGAAAATAAATCAAACACACATATGTAAACTAAACCATAGTTACCTGAGTAATAAAAGCTAGTAATGCTCCCTTATTATCATTCCAATGATTCTGTAAATCGTTTTCATTTGGATATTTATCACAGCCCATGTCAATGGTTATTTCCATGTCAGATGTGAATACATATGACCAATCTTGCATACCACCTTCAATAACCTTCCAAGCAGCGCTATTCGTTATTCCATCGTGAAATATGATACATGAATCACCTTTAAACATTTTTGTATGAGCTTGTGAATAAGCTTTCGCCAACATTTTCAATGTTGAATCATCAGGTGATTTGCTCTCTCCATTTGCTACACCCTTGACTCGATTATTAAATGGATAACTAGCAAGAAGTGCACCACCGTGTAAATTTCCCGATAAAACAAACGGATAGATAAGTGACCAATGTATCGCAGCTTGAACTTCGGGTTGAAATTGATTTTGTTTTTTAATAAATTGATCGAGATTATTTTCATTATTATTGTATTCTTTCTTTGGTACGACTTCGTCTTTACCCGATGATGGTTCAAGTTCAATCTGAGGAAAATTCTCATTTAAATCAATGTGATTTGCATTGGCACGACCGCCTCCAGTGGCATGATTGGTTTGTTTATATTCATATTCAAAGCCATCAGGATTCATTGTTGGCATTATATGAATACGAATCTTAAATAAATATTTATTTCAGTTAAAAAAAACAATAATAGGAAACTATCTCAACTTACATTATCGATAAGTTTTGTAACGTAATCATTTTTTCTATAGTTCACACATAAATATTCAATAAAACGTATTAAACATTCACGTCCAACACTTTCATCGCCATGAATATTTCCCACATACCGAACTTCAGGTTCACCTGCTTCATGTATCAATGGTTGATCACTGATAATTATCACCCATAGATCGCGTTTCTCAACACTTTTACCAATCGAATATATACTTGTTATATTTGGATATTGTTTATTTAATTCTTTTAATTTATTCACCATTGATTCATAATTATGATATTGAAATTTATCTGCTGGCTCAATTAAAAGTTTCAGTAATTCATCACGAGAATCAACGCTCATTAACTTTCGTGAATAATTTGATAATGTATCGTAGATTTTATTCATCGACGTAGCATCTTGGCTAGATATCGATACATCTACACTGCCTGGTTGTAAATCAAAATCGAGACGAAGGGCCTAAAACAAATAAAATGTGTTATGGTCTTCTATTCAGGACTAAAACTAGTATTATTAAAATAACTCAGAATTGGAGTCGAGAAAAAGAGAACAAATGATCCCAATCGAAATATTGTACGCATTTTTACTTACATTTGTTATATTTTTATTGGTTACGTTGATATTATATTTCGTCTGTGGTAAATATCCTGATGCTGTGACTGTTACATTATATAAACCCGGTAATAATAAACGCCAGTAGGCTCCAGAATGAACACTACGAACAGGATGAAGAATGCCTTCGATTTGAATCAGAGCTCCGGATATTGCCGTTCGTGCTTGTGAATCACGAATAAAACCTTTAATACCAAGATGACTCTAAATAATCAATATAGATGATATTTCCGTTGTTTCCGTATTTATAAATTAGTTACCATTTCCATATAATTCAGAAGTGCTTCTCTATTATTATCCCATTCTTTTTCCAAGCCACCATCTCGAGATGATAGATACTTGCAACAGCTTAATTCAATTGTTATTTCAAATGCATTACTGTGTAAGTAATTAAAATCTTGCATACCACCTGTTACATCATACCATTTAGCACCATTCGTTATTCCTTCAGGAAAATTTTCACTGCATGCTGTACCTAATAGAATAATTACAATTTTATTCGTATTTTCTTCTCTATCATTGAACACTTATCGTACCTTTAGGCATTGTTAAATGTTTACTAGCATAAGCAAGTGCTAGAAAACGAAATAATGAATCATCCGGAGATTCGCCATACCTATTAAATCCGTGCTCCATTGTTTCATCGTAAGGATACGAAGCCACTAAAGCACCGCCATGTAAATTTGCACTTAAAACGAAATTTTCTTTTAATATCCATTTCATAACAGCAACTGTCTCTCGTTGTCGTCCATAAAAGAGATCACCAATAGTACCATCAGGCTTTCTTTTTAATGATTGATATTGTGATGGAAAATCTCGATTGAGATCAACTTCTAATAGATTTCCTCGACCTAATAAACCAAATGTGTTACATGAACCTTCAGTAGATTTTTCAAAACCATCCTAAAATTATTTGAAAACAGAATTTTGAAAACAAAAACAGATTCTTTTTATTCATTTATTTATTTATACCGGATTCATAGTTGGCATGATATAGATGTCTGTCGTTGATAAAAGACGATTAACACGTGGATCAGACTTCGAATTAAGTAGCAGATAATATATTAGCGCAACCATCATTTCACGTCCAACTGTTTCATCGCCATGCATATTTGCGATCCATTTAAATTTTGGTTTTAACAATTGAACTTCATCATGTTCTTCGTCATCTTTGCTATTCAGCGGTGAAGTAAGACGCATAACAAATAGTTCTTTGCCTGTATTACTTTCACCGATACTAAACAGTTGAGCTATTTTACTGTAATTACCAGACCAATGAGTTAAAAGTTCCTTTAATTCTGCATGTGGATGGTAACGACTAAGCAATTGATAGACGGCTGTATCTTTTTCGACTTGTAATGGTGAACGTTGGCATAATATGCATGACGAATATAACAAAAGAAATACATACCGATAAACCATATTTATATACATAATAGTCTAGAAAAAAAGTTCATATATATTTATATATGTATATATGCCGTATGAAAACAAACACAAAAATAGATCCAAATGATTTCATATTTCTTAGCTAATTCAGCACAGGATATTTAACAATACAAAAATAAAGGGACAACATACGATGTCATATTCATACCATGCAATCGAGAAAAAAGAAATCATCTCCGAGTATATTTTTCTATTTCAAAAAACAAAAAACATTTTTTCCCTCTAGAGATCATAACAATAGAACAAGTTTTTTTTCTAGATTAATACACAAGAAACAAATAAGCACATATACAGAACAAAATTGACCTAATACACATAAATGAGGAAGAATATACAAAAGTGTTTCTTCTTGTTTTTTTTTTCTTCTTCTAAGCAAAACATATTTATCACAAAAAGCAGAGAACACCGGTGGATCCCTGAGACAAGAAAACAAAAAGAGAAAAAGCTTAAATTTTCATTCATGAAGTCTTTGCCAACGTGCTTGAAGATCTCTATCATCCGTTGTGGGTAATGTTGTATTACTCATCGCTGATCGTGGCGTACTCGATATGGATCGCGAACGTAAATCTTGCGCTGAATAGAGTCTTACAACAGGTTGATCATGAGTTAGAATCGATGTTGGTGAATCAAAAGGCGATGAATGATGATCATCGAATAGTAAATGTCTTTTCGGTGTCGGTGGCGAATGAAGAACACGCGGTGTTGAGGAAATTTGCTTTGAAATCATTGGTGTTCCTGTTGTTATTGCTGATGACGATGAGAACGGTTTACGATTTGCCAGTCCATAAATAATCAATGCCAATGATGCGCATAGCAAAAGACTTGCTAATATACGTCCAATGGGGTTATCAATGAATCGTTTTTGTACTCTGATATTTACGCGTTGAGTTTGACCTGTTAAAGTATTTTTAACATCAATATAAATCGGTTCTTGATTGTTTGTTTTTGCGCCGTGACGTAATTCAATATTGTATAGAAATGGATCAGTAGAATTTTTTGTTATTCGCACTACTGACGGATCTGATGATTTTAATTGCATGTATTTTTCATTGGTTGATAACGTTGATATATGAATTGAATTGTAAGGATGTTCTTCAGAAAGATATATCGATGATGCTGACGATAATTTAAATACTGGCTGATACGGAATGATTAGTTCGTTGGAAGTTGTTTGATACGGTGTTTGAACCAGCAAACGTAATGAATCATCAAATGTACTCGAGTCGTGAGATGCTTTGCGAGTTATTCGACACGCCCAACTCATTAGATCAAGATCGAATATAGCTTCTGTTTTGAAAAAGGAAGCAGCCTTGAGATTATTTGTTTTGCTTTTAACAAAATCGAGATGACATTCAAATAATGGACGAAGTGAACGAATCGATTGAGCATGTTCAAGTCCTTGACGTTGACACGAACCATGAAGATTCGTTGTCGAATCAGTGCCGAATATGAGCGAATACGAAGATGGTTTACCTAAATTTTGGTGAAAATTACATAAATATTCTAAGAAGTTAAGCGAACTGAAATCTATCAAAAATGATAATTAACATATTTATTTACCTTCTTCGCCATCGTATAAAAAGTCGTTTGCTCCTTTGTATAATTTAATTTCATTTGGTGTTTGCACATTAAATCGTTCGCTTGTAATTGTTTGTCCGTCGATTTTTAAATGTAAATGGCGTTCACCGTCCATAATCATTTGTCCAATACCATATGTCGAATCAACATACATGCCATCATCACCGCTCCATCGATCTTTATTTTTTTCGTCATTATTTAAATTAGTTTCAAAACACACAATATCACCAATATAATACAATTGTTTTAGAATCGATATCGATGATTTTGGCAAGAGAAAACCGTTATTGGCTTGTACCGGTAGATAAGCGCGTAAATATTTCAAACCGCCATCGAAGACAAGAATGTTCGAACCATTTTTTAAGGGAATTATTTCATACATTTGACTATTGTTGAAATTCGCGGCGATCACATCACCACGATAAGAAAATGTACGAATCGATATCGACGTTGCATCGAACCTACAATAAATATAAAATAACTCGTTTTCAACATATGTCATATTCTGATAACGATTGAAACAGAGCGAAATCTTACCGTCTGCCTAATTCATCGTGATAAGAGACACTTAATGGAAGTTTATAATCGACTGGTATCGCTGAAAATAAAGATGAAGTTTCTTGTGATAAATAACTCTGTAGAAGAATATAATGAATTGGTTTAATTTGAACAAGATAAGTTCCGACAATAGATTTTTTTTCTTGTTTTGTTCCACGATATTTCATATAGAGAATCGCTTCACCATCGGAACTTTGGCCACTATGAAGAATTTTCGTATCGACATCGAGATGAATATTTTTCGATGACGAAAGAAGTTCGAGTGTTATATCATTGGGAATATGAAACAAATTCAAACGAGAATTGGGTCCAAGTAAAATTGTACGTGTTTCACCAAAATCATTTAGATAAAATGGTTCAAGAATGTTTAATTCAATTGAATTCGATAATTCATTAGAAGATTGTAATAATAATTTATTTAAATGTTTCGAATTTGTCAATAAACGAACATCAATAGTAATGCGACCGGTTCTTAATGTTTCAATATTTGTGACAAACGTACGCGTGTACGATGAAATATTACCAATAACCGGGCGAAATTGTGCAAGATGAGTATTCGATAAAGACCATGTGAATACGAGCGAATGAAGAAATACATCAGTTATAACAATTAGATTTTTCTCATGATCATACGGAAGAACAGTTACTGGAACGAATTTATTTGGTAGAACTTCCGTTGTTGGGATATGAAGACGAATAGAATGTATTTGAACAACATGAATCATAGAGGTGTCTTCGCCGTAGACCACAGACTGAAAAAAATAAATACGAAAATAAAATGCCTATTTCAAGCTAAATTTCAGGACTATTTTTGTAGGACTTCTGATTTATTGGTTGAGCTCTTAGATAATGCAAAATAAAGTTTGTATAGAAAAAATTGAAATAACTCATTAATTTTTACGTAAAATAAACCTCTGTTCTAGATCAATCCTGAAAGAACTAGTTCGAACGCTGTAGATCTGATTCTTACTTGTCCTAAAAGTGGATCGAATCCAATTGATTTCGCTCGAACAATGGCATGACCAATGGCTTTTGTTTTAAAGATATTATTTATTTCCAAGTCGAGAACATCTGTATTATTTGTTGACCATTCAATAGTTGTTCCTGCCATTTGAGAGCCACCT
The DNA here is from genome assembly GCA_900239745.1 of Rotaria magnacalcarata. Classification (NCBI taxonomy): domain Eukaryota; kingdom Metazoa; phylum Rotifera; class Eurotatoria; order Philodinida; family Philodinidae; genus Rotaria; species Rotaria magnacalcarata. The sequence goes on along the minus strand of OENM01000265.1, from coordinate 78,651 downwards.
TTAATTATGAGTTGTACCGTTGATAATGATAAAACATTTAATTCTTTTGGTTGAATTTGTAATTTTTCATAAACTTCAAATTCAATTAGAGTACTTTTAACATTTAATGCGTAGAATTTAACATTCGTTCGTCCAATATCTAACGTATGAACTCGATAGGCAAGTGTTTGATGATCTAAATTTGATTTTGGTTCATATTCAATTGATAGAATATCCGGCTTTTGACTTTGTTCAATTATGATATTAATCAAATGATAAATATTTGTTAGATTAAATAAATTTCCATCGGAGTCCATTGCTTGGATATAAATCAATGATGTTGTATTTAATTCTAATCGACTACGACCCGAAATTTTCAACCGATCAATCTCAGCTATAATAATTTCCATAGATTTTGTCGATGACGGTAAACATTGATCAACAATCTTTAAATTCGTACGTCCAAAGTTCAATGGTTTGATAAACACTAATCGTGAATTAACATCACTGGTTGTCAATTCAATTAATCGATTAGTTGATAGTTCATTTGTTTCAAATGTAAAATAACCCGAACCTCCATAAATATCTAAGGGCGACAAAGATTCATTGATGTAAATCAATTTAATTGGACTTGGTATTTGAATATTTGTTATAAATTCAATTTCAAGTTGTTGTTCAATTTTATCGACTGAACAATGAAGTAAAATCTTGCCCGGTTGAGATTTTGGTATGACTTCTAATTGATTATTATTCATGCGAAGATCAGCTAAATGACCATTGGATTTGATTGAACAATCAGTTTTTAATGATGAAAAATTTGTAAAGGGAATTTGATGCTCATTATAAGCGATGATGTTTATTAATAAAATTTGATTGAAATATGTAACAACATAATCACGATTCGTTAGCGGACATTGTGTATGAAGTATAGGTTGAAGTGAGAGAGAATAGATTGTTGTTTGACATGTGACATCGATTGAAATGGTTGATTTTGCGGGACAAAGATTTTGTTTTGTTGGAGAATTTTGTTTCGATACATCGAATTGAATATGTTCGATGGGTTTAACACATTTTACACGTAATAGATTTGAGTTCGATGGATCCTGTTTGAATTTAATGTGATTGTCCAATGGAAATATATCGTATTTTAATGACTCATGATCATGAAAATTCAAAGGACCATTTGATAGTTCTAATGTATATTGAGAATTTGTAGTTAATAATAAACTGTTGAGGTTGGCGTTTAATTTTTCATAGGCACTTAAACTGATTGTTTGTTGAAGATTTGAGTTTTTAAGAATAACGCGAACATTTGTTAGGCCAGTTTTTATTGGTTTGAATATGAGCAATGCACACGACTCGTTAACATGATCGTGCGATGGAATAATACCTTGATACTGAAATATGTTATTATCGATAAGTATATCGAAATCAAGATGAGAACAACATGTGAATGGTTGTTTTTTATAAGATAATTGAATAGGTAAATAGAGTAGAGAATTAAGATCTGTTTCAACTGGGCATGCAAATAAATTAAATTCATTCGGTTGAACAACTTGTACGGAGACAGATGCATTTAATTCAGGTGATTTTTTATCGAAAATATCAACTGTTGTAGAATTCAATGAAGTTTGTTCCATGAGATCACCCGTTGAAGATACAGTGACTAAAAAAATAAAAAAATAAATAAAGAATTGAATGGACTCGAAAACAAAAGTTCGCTTAGGGAATTGATGTATCTACTTTTTGAGAATAAACCCTGTAAGTCGATCCCTTCGAATATTGAAAATCAATATGAACTTACCAACACTTGTATCTCTTGACGTAAAAGTGTAATCTCCACTTCCACCTAATACTTTAATTGGACAATATGGTGTTTTCAAATCTTTGACTCCTGTTCTTTCTGGTAAGAGAACTCGTTTGGGCTGTGCAACTAATGGTAAATAAACTTCAAACCATTGTTTTGTTGAAGCTGTAACTAATGTTTCTATAAGATCATGAACTTTCATTCCATTAAGACGAAATTCTAATTCAAATCTTCCTGGACAATTTGGTCGAAGTACGTATTGTGTACCATTTTGATATAGAGATTTTAAACTTAAACAAGTTTTATGCGATTCATTAGGAATCGAAGCCGATAAATCTAAATTATCTGTTGGATAAATTTTTCTTCCATTAACATCAAACATTTCGACAGTAACAAGATAATAGGCTCCGACTTGAAATATCCATGGTCGTGTTGAATTAGTTATAGCTGATAAATAGCCAATATTAACAATACGTATCATTAGAGATGTTGGTTCATATGTATCATTATCGATTGCTTTCATATTTCGATCGATTAATTCAACACGTGATTGTTCATCGGCATGATCGGTTGCCGTAAATAGAAGTGTTTGGTCATCCAAATGACCGGCATCATCATTAACTAGTTTAACTTCGTAGAGCATTCGTGTTGATGGTAAATCTGTTATATCTGTTGATTCTTGTCTTTTGATTTGAAAAAGACGAAATGCTAAACGTGAATACGGGAGTAAATAAACATCAGTGGATGGATGAAATTGAACATTCGCTGATACAGACAATCGAACAGATCGTGTTCGAATACCATGATAGAGATCATTATCGATTAATTCCGCTTGGACAAATGCTGAACCAGTACGAAGACCTTCGAGTAGAATTTCATAGGATAATGAACCATGCGATTCAAGATTTCGAACTGTTTCACTCATTTCATAAGATGAATCAGTTAGACGAAGAATACGTATGACTTTTGTTGCATCGAGTGCTCCAATTGCTGGTTTTTTCACACCTGAAAAACAAATATGAATTCAAATATTCTACTAACAAACGGAGATGCTGTTTTTTTCCTCCTCACAAGCTAAGCACATCGAAAAGCAACTATTAAAATCGTAACTTACTTTGTTCGTCAACAATAGCAGCATTCAATAATTTCCATTCATAAGGAAAATGCTCAATCGAGGAAAATGTTGATCCATGTTGATCATGAGCACGTAATTTAAATAATTCAGGTGCATCTTCTAAATACAATCGTGTTGTTGTATAAACAATTTCGATTGTTTGAATTTTATCGATAATAACATCACATCGAACTGATTGTCCAGTTAGAATGTCTCGAGCATAAACCGTTGCACTTGCACGTAATGAGTGTTTTGTATGAGCTATCACATTAGCATGTAGGGAACAATTTTCACCATTTTTTATTGAAAATTCTCCTACAGGATCAATACGAACGAGATCCGGACGTGATGATGACCATTGAAAACAGCCATCGGTTGCTTCTAACGTAAAATTTGTCTCAATACGCGGATGAAATGGTAATAGAATCTTTGGTTGACTCATACGAATCGCAGCTAAGCTTAAATGAATTAATAGTAGAAAGGAGACTAGATATCGAAACCATTCCATCTTTGAATGATCTGAAATGTACAATCAAAAATAATTGATGACTTTCAAGTTATTTGAAAAAAACTCACAATACACGAAAGAAAGAACACCGAAGGTGAAATGTCGCATTGGCCAATTGAAATGTTCATATGGCTACTAGCGACAATTTAGAAAATATCCGAAATAAAACTCTCAAGTTATATTCTCTTTAATTCAAAATGAATATGTGAAAGAAAAAATAATTAAATTGAAAAAGATTCGAAGATTTCATTCAGAATGGTCGGCGAAAATAAAAGTTTGCACGAATAGGAAAACTATGACTCACATTCGAATAGTAAACGAAGAGTTATTTTCTCTAACTCTAAGAGTTAAACCGAATTCAATACGTCTTATATGATTCCGGATTATCTATAATTTAATTTACAACAAAAATACACTTTTGGAATTTTTGTTTATAGAAAATTCTCTTTCACATTTTCATACTATATAAAAATCATGTCTAGTAAACCACATTCACAGGTAAAAAACATCCAATTGTTGGTTTTAAACGTTTATCCGTATAGAATCAACAAGATAAAAATAACCGTCAATTCAAATGTTCGAGATGTACTCAAAGTTTTTCTCATCAAAAAACTTATTACGAACATCTACGCAGTCATACCATAGTGAGTTATCGATAGGTCATCATCACACTATACAATCATTCTTTATACTGTAGGTTCGAAAGACAACTGTAGAGAATCCAACTCAAAATGAGACTGCTCGATATATTGCAGAACGCCGAAAGTACGATCGTATTCTATAGAAAAAATCATCCGCTGAATACTCATTGACTATAATCAAAATAGGAATTATCCAACAGCAGACAATATTACTAAAAAATTGAAATCTGATGAAGAACGACAAGAACGTGGTGATGTATTAGAAACTCGTCAATTTGGGTTAGTCTCAATGCACAATATTCCTTTATTTGATTATTCTACCATAGAGTTTTTGATAGCTTACAGAAAAATCGCTCCTACTGAAAAAATAATACTATTTATTTTCTAGTGTCCTAACAAAATGCCACTTATAAATACTAAATCTCGTTTTTCTTAAGACCGAAATCAATTTAAAAAATCCTACTGTCATTTCGACCTTTAGCATTAATGAAAGACATGAGTTGTCTATTGACACGCTTTGTAAAATCATGGCATCATTATTTGCTCGGAATTGTGAAAAGCATTTAACAGGTGTCACAAATTTAGATCCCACCTGCCTTGAGGAAATTGTGTAGAAATGTTTTTTTCCAGAGCTGATTTTATTTGAAACGCAGTGTTGAAAAAAAGTAACGAATATTTTGTAATAACACTTCGGCACTGTTATTTCTTTCATTGCCTAGACGAATCAAAGAACATAAAACAAATAAAAATAAAAACAACGAAGTATGTCTGAAAATTTTCTATCACCAAGCTTATTGTATTTTCTACAGATTGAATCAACACTGCCTATCATAGCAAAAACGGTAGCTAATAATAAAAATACCGGAGCAACATTATTAGAACGAGTAAATATAATAGTCAATTAATCTCTCCTGTAGTTTTGTTTTCTGAAAGCTTTTAGCAACTGATATTCGTCGTGAACGTAATATGGTACTGCAATCGATTCGTCATATTATTAATAATAATTTCTATGGCCTGGATGAAAATTGACTTTTAATTTAGATATGACTTAGTTCGTGTTTTTTTTCTCGCATATGTCAGATAACATTTCGTTTCGTGTTGAGTTAATCAATAAAAAAATCTAATGATGCAAACACTGGAGAACAGTTTTATTTACATTTCCTAATTAGAAAACGACCGTTTAAATGCCTAATTTAACAAAAAAGCGACCAAGTAAAAGTGGTGACTCATGTACACATGAAAATCTTGTTTTCTATTTCGTCATGAAATGCAATGTTAACATCCTTTTATTCTAATGAGTTCACGTCTATTTCAAGTTCTGTGAGCAATTACAATCTGTTGGCCGTCATAATGCCGAAAGGAAAAATGTCGAAAAAATTATATTGATACGAAACATTGTCAGTTAATATTTTAGAGAATTGTAAATAACATAATGTATGTTTTTTTGTATGAAATTAAGCTGAAATGTTAAGGGTGAGAAAATCTTTTTTCAAATATGTCATTTTTTCACGAGCTTCACAAGCCTCAAGTTTTTCTTTTCCCGGAAGATGACTATGATTGCAAACAGTTTTCATCAATCGATTATTTTAATCAGTGTGCACTTTAACTGCACAATAATTAATACTGCATATCCAATCTTTATTAGTTGTTGCTACGTTATTTTACTTGTATCAATAGTCAGTCATTTCTGTCAATACTGACTAAAATTGTACACTAGTAAAATTATAAGAAAAAACAATGAAGTATATGTGGTTACAATCGCCATATACTTGAGGCATCATTTTATTTTTATTTTTCACTTTCGACATTTTTCCATGTTAATATGTACGTTTCGACATTTTCCCAGCACACCTTACAATCATCACAATGTGAGTAACACATGGTTCATCAGTTAGAGTTAGAATGAGAAGGAAAAAAAATTATGTAATAATGTGCATTGTGCCATAATTGAACCATCAAACGAGGAGTTGTGAATACGTAAAAGTAAAAAAAAAGAAATCATTATCACATTAACTTAACATCTGGTCGCTTTTTTTGGCAGTGGAAGAATAAAAGTTCGCCACATCAAAACGTACGGAGACATATTGATCTCTTATTGAAAGAAAACGGCCATGCTGCGTCATTGAGAACATATTCAATTTTCGCTCGTTCTGATAGTAGAAGAATTGCTACTGTATGGAAATCGTTACACATATATTTTTGATAGTCAGGAGTATTTCATCAAACAAGGAAGTAAATATTCAATGACGCAAGAACTTAAATTATTACTATCGTAAGTGTGTGAAGACAGATATCAATCCGGATTTAAAAGTAAGCTTCAATCAATTTTCATATAAAATGACATTTCAATATGTAAAGTTGGCATTGAGTAGGATTTTAAATTTCACCTTCAGTAACGTAATCTTTCAGTATCGATTTAAAGTCGACTCGTATTCGATTTCTTATTTTCTTCCAGCACAAAGAATATAGTAATTGATACAAGTAACGTTATACCAGATAATTAAGTTTTTTTGTGCCGTTTATTCTATAAAACATAAAATTATCCTTTTGTAAAGAAAACGAATGACTTAAGCCTCGTCTCACCTATGTACCGGAGATCGCAATGTGCTTACCGGATGTTCGGGATAGAGTATTTTTGCTATATTTAATGTAACACCTGGAGATCGCAATAAACACCGTCGACAATTCGGAAGGAAATTCTAAGGGTACTTAAACGTGGGGTCCGTAAAAGAATTTTTAAGGATTTTATAATTGAGAAAAAGACTTTCTGCTCTTATAGGCAATAATAGGTTGCATTTTTGATTACACCCATGGTTATATAAGTAGACGATTATTCTTTATTTACCTATACTCCTTGTGCTATAGTCTCAGAAGTTGTTTCTAAGGGTATAAGTTGATTAAAAACCAACAACTGAGCAGGCTGCTCCTAAATCTTATTTACGTTCAACTCCAATACTGAATCGCCTTAGAGTTAAACCCAGCGATCATACTACTGCTACTTCGTCTTCATCTTGCACAGCATCATCTCAATCTGATCTCATTGCTTCAACATCGAAAAATAAACAAATACCCAGATTCTAAAAACGTGTACATTCATCGAAGAATAAATCGAATGCTGATGTACATTAACCCTAGAGTTATTATAGTAAATAGAAGTGCAATCGAAGCTGCTTGAATCCGCCAAAACATTGACTATACGTGATTTTAGGTTGCGACTATAGCGTATCACTTCATATTTTCTCACCGGGAACTAATACCTGAACATACTTGCGAAAATCGTGTCGTCTTTCTTTTTATTACGGTTTCCATCTCTTTCTCTTTGTCATTACGAACATCCGGACACGCTGATTACGATCTTCAGCCAAATTTTGATGTTCGTAAAGAGAAAAATTTACATGGTGTTCGGAATCAATATTGATTCCGAATATCATGTAAATGTTTTTCATGTCAGGAGATCGTAAACAAATTATTTTACTAGAGTTCGTAAAAGAGAAGTGAGACGAAGTGTCATTTTCCCAATAAAACGTCAATATTAGTTGGAGTTATTGAAATTCGGTGAGTATTCAGTAGTTTTTTTTTGCGAAAAATTTTCTATGTTTTTTTCCATTACACGCTTGATAAAACGATACATTCCGAGTACACAAAGTAATGAAATATGTGTCGTTCTGTTTATTTAGAAGAGCATGGCAACGTAGACTTTTCGATTAGACTGTAATATTATTATAGTAATGAACTTTTTAATGAATTGAGAGCTTTCTGAGATGTTGAACTCTGTTGCGTTCTTTCATATGAAAAAAATCAGATATAGACGAGATGAGCTATTTTCAGCTTTTATTAGAGAAATGTGTTTCTCGCCAAAAATTCAGCATATGATTGTTTTGCAAGGGACGCATAAGCCCTGCTATTGAGTGTTTCTATTTCTTTCACTATTTTTGATGCCGAGTTAAGTAGCTATCATTTTGAAATTGATTTCATATCCATCTCGAATAGTTTTAAAACACTTGAAAATCATGTGTATTCAAACTAATGGAACATTCGATCGAAATTTCATAAACTTTAAGTTATAAGAGTAGCCTTTCATTAGATAAACGAACAATTTTTATTTTCTCACAGTCATCAGGGACGAGATATGAAATGGAGAAAGTAAAGGCCTTGTCCTTGGTATATAATCAGTTCTATTCGATTACTTATTCATTGTAATAATGATTATAACTTTCATACAGCATCGCAAAATCCGATTGATATTGCCATTAAACAAGAAATAGTGCATTACAAATCATTTTATAAGAAAACCATTGCATGATATCGTGTTGTCTCGACTGATCATGCTTCAGGGAGAGAGTGCAATATTTTATTTTTCACAGGTTCAAAAGAAATTAATCAATCAAATAAAACTGCTCTACCCCGCAGACTAATGCAATGGACCAATCATAGTCTAAACGATAATGAATAATTTTCTTTTCGCTCTTAGGAATCTCTTTTCTATACAATACACAAAGATGGATGTGGGTATTTGATGTTCTGCTCTTTGATAACCATGATGTATGTTTGCGCTTTTGCGAGAAACTCGAAACCATTTTAAGGTCGATATTAAATACCCTATCGTTTCCATTTACTAAAGCTAATTGAATTATATCAAGAATTCATTCGTCATGTAATTAACCATAGTTTCGCACCATTGCCTACCGATAACATTATATCAAATATCGTATTTGATTGCTTCAGTTCGTTCGCTCTAGCCAATAAGTGCGAATAGCACTTCTTTTTTCTACAAAAACCTCGTACGGCGTATTAATTCACCTCGTCAGTGTATCAATATGCATAGTTACAGCTAATCCATTCGCTGATCTCATAATTCGGGTAGATTTTCAGTGTTTAATTTCTTTTTTTAATAGAAAAAAGTCACACTGCCGAAGTAGCACTCGTTATTAATGTAATATGAGAATCATGCTTACTAGACATGTTTATCCCTGAAAAATATAAAAGAGAATTCAAGCAATATTTCTCTTGAGAGAACTTGAAAAATGACTTCCACCTACAACTAATTATTTATAGTAGCAGAATTATTCTAAAAAAATTCTCGAGAAGTAACTTGATACTTTAAGAGATAAGTTTCGAGATCTTGTATTTTATTCGACTAAAAGTAAATTGAAGTGTAAAAATGCACGCCAAAATTCTTGCTGTAACTTACTACACTATTCAAAAAGAAACTTCGAGGATTTTTTTATCTAGAAATGTCCCATTATCGTAATTATTTGAGTCAATTTTTTACCTATTTTCTTAGTACTTCTTCTCTTCCTTAAATAGAACTCGTTTCTAGATAAACGCATTTGTTTACCGACTTACTTTATAATTCAGAAATAGAAAATGTTGATCGCATAAAACTTATACGAAATTTCATCTTCTCTAACCAAATGAGTTTCGTTTTATTATGATTCGAACAGTAAGTATTAATTTCATTGTGAATCTTTAATTGCAAACTCAACTCAATAGTTTTTTCTTTCGCTGCCGTCACCTCTATTTCTGGTGAACAAACGTCCGGCAATGAGTCAATATACAAATTAGTATACACGATGTGATACGGTAAAGCAAAAAAAATGATTATGGTAATTTAGTTCAAGACGAAGTCCATCTATTCTTCTGATCATAGAAAATGTTGTATAAGTCTTCATTATTTAATTACTTCACTTTTCTTTAGAGACATAATCGTGTATATTACACTAGCTAATAAACGCTTTCAAAAGGTTGAGTTTTTATAGCACCGAAAAATCTATTACTTTTCCTATGTAATTATATAGCTATATTGAATTCATTATTATGATTAGTTGTTCATGAATTTCATCGCTTACGAGAATTTTACGTCAGATGACTTTTTCTTTTACATTTATTATTAATCGTCTTTTGCTACAGGCATACTTTTAAATCGATTGATTTTTCTATCACTAGTATCGATTACTAGTGATTAAATTATTTTGCATATTAACCAAGTCTATCAACGAGATAAACGGCTGTTGGATGTATCCATATGACAACAGTGGAAAACGTAACCAATAGTAATAGTAGCTTTTACTTCTTTTTCACTTGATCCTTCATTGATTAGTAAACTGTTATCAGCTCTTTTTGCACTGATGTGATTGTACGCAATGACATGTGATGTCGTAGTGTTATTATTTCGCTCTTCATCAAGCTATCGCGTGAGAACGAGATGCAGACCCCACCTCGCTCTGATTGATTTGCGCTCGCTTTTTATAACTATATAGCTGCTTACTATGCCTTGCTTACTTCAATGAGTTCGAAAATGAATTGGCATTATAAAGACTCGTGTTTTTTTTTTGCTTTTTGAATATTTATCCAGGTATTGAGACTTAATTTAACTTTTCTATAGATAGAATAGTCAGAAATAAATTTAAAGAATAATTATGTGATTTATGTTTTGACATATGATGAGAAAAAGCAATCAATGAATATTTGTTTTAAAATGTGCATGCTATTTTTTGCAGTGGTGATTGCATCATTTTTGATACATGTACCACCTGAAAAAATACCCAATTTCAATGTAAACATCATCAATGAAGATCTATGCGAAACCTATTGCTGTTACGATGATCATGAGTATGCAATTATATAACATAATAATCGAAATATGTTTAAGCTTAGCTGACAATCATGCATAATTTTGTTTTGCAAGGTTGTCATTTTTTTCTCGGTACAATAGAGCGCATTCATGTGTGACATTATCGTCTAGCACGCACATATATGATTTATATGTTGATAAAATTTTTCCAATATAGGAAGAAAAATATATTACTTGTGTATTCTGTAGGTAGATGTATTGTAGTTTAATTCGTCGTCGTTGAAATACTTGTAGAATCATGTAAATTTAAAAGTTTCTTGGTGAGTAATTTCAAGAAAACTAATTTTTAGTACTTTGATGCTATTTTATGTACCCGTAGCAGAGACTGGATATTGAGTACAATTATTCAGTATTTTCGTACGTTTTACTTAAAAATCGTAAGTACAAGTACCAAGTACTTATGTACCGATAATCATAGAAAGGTTTCAAGCATACTTAGAAATTGTACTTCAATACATTTGTACTAGGGGCGTAACCAGGGGGTCTAGGGGGTTCAGCCCTCCCCTTACAGAGGTCTTAGCCTCCCCTAGAAAAAAGAAAATCTTGTGAAAAAATAAGTTTAGCCCTCCCTACAATTTTTTTCTGGTGGCGCCCCTAATTTGTATTCAAGTACCGGTACTCAGTACAAATGTACTTAAGTAATTGTACTTGAGTAGAAGTCCAAAGTAAAACCACCCAGGTCGAACAGTACGGTCCGTACACGCAGTGGCGTAGCTAGGATTTTTTGAGTGATGGGCTGCTTCCCAGCTAAATTATTTAGAGACATGGGCGGTATTGGGCAATTAAAAATCGATTGGGTCGCAACGGGAAGTTGTCAAAAATTTAGTGCTACCTCTAAATCTATGTTGTTTCAACGAAAATTTGTCACTGCCCTTTTAGAACTGACCGTGTTTGCTAATGTTCTCTTTTTCATAAATTAATTCTTTATTTCTAAATAACTATCTATTTATTTCTACAGTAAAAATCATGATTAATCATAAATAGAACGAAAAGAACATCAACTCACTTTGTCATCTCTCACCACATAATGATGACTGCTGCTCTATATTTTATTCCCAGCTAGTCCTTTCGGCCTTGTACGTTTTTTTAACGACTGATATTTTTAGTTATATGTACATCCTCTGAACTATATATTATCATCCCATATAAAAAAAATGAAGAGTATAATCAGATTAAAATCGATTACAAAATGATTAAAACTCGATTAAAATCATACACCTTTTAATNGTTCAGCCCTCCCCTTACAGAGGTCTTAGCCTCCCCTAGAAAAAAGAAAATCTTGTGAAAAAATAAGTTTAGCCCTCCCTACAATTTTTTTCTGGTGGCGCCCCTAATTTGTATTCAAGTACCGGTACTCAGTACAAATGTACTTAAGTAATTGTACTTGAGTAGAAGTCCAAAGTAAAACCACCCAGGTCGAACAGTACGGTCCGTACACGGTCGTCGACGGTTACTTTACGACTATTTTACGGGCGAAAGTTTACCGTAATATCAGGCGCAGTAATACGGACCGTATGGTCATGAGAGTACGGAGCACAAATAGCCGTAAGCAATGAAAATTCAGTCCCGTTTACGGTGCCGTATTACTGTGCCAGGTATTACAGGTAAATACGGCCTATTTACTGCCGTAAATATACCGTTTTGACATCGTTTACCGTCGATAAACAGACCGTAAACGAGTCCGTTTTGATCAACCTGGGTAGTAAGTAACAAGTATTTTCACTTGTACTTGCTGTACTTGTGCTTGTCCAGTTTCTGATTCGTAGTTCCAAATATGAATACCAAATTGTAGATTGACTTACTATTTTAGATATTTGACTTCTATTGAACCTTTCTTCAAGAATGAATCATTTTATTATGAAAATAATGTGTTGCAAAGCTATGTAAGTTCAGTTTTTGTTGTCGATGCATACTGTAGTATCCTATATCTTTTGAATGATAAAGTCAGTCTCCGAAAGTCTAATCTTACATAAAGTTCATTATCACTTACGAAATCGTAACTACCAACATGAGTTCGGTAAACTCTAAAACCGATTGTACAGGCATATGCTGAAAGGGGTCCAAGAGCGTGTGTAGCGATGCACTTTCAAGTATATCGTTAAGACCGGTGAAAGTCGGTAAACTGATGAAGAATCTACGGTGATGACCGGTTTTTTATGTTATTCAGATGGCACTCTATTAAGACAATCCAACAATGCTGATGTACCGGCCTTCGTCGTAGGGTTTTCGTACTCTTGCCGACTTCAGTACTTCCTTACCGTTGGATCCCAAAGGGTGTGTGTGGATCTCTTCTGTTTGTTATCCATTTACATATACACAGTTAATGTTTTGCGCTGGGCTGCGATTCGACCTATATTTCCTATATTTTCAAAAAAATCCTATTTTTGTCCTATATTTTCCTACATTTTATCTAAAAAAGTAGAAAATTTCTGAAAACCTCTTAATTTTACTATTGTCTTCAGACAAAAAAAAACTTTTAATGTGTATAATCCTGTGTTTTGGACCAATTCTTGTATTCTAGTGAAATTTGTTTTAAACAGTATTTTTCCTTTCGCCTATTTAGTGGGCTGACTGAGAAATTGTTTAATACTAAGTACAAAATACAAAATAGTTCAAAAGAAAAAAGCATTCACAAAGTGATCATGTACTAGTTTCGGGTTTTAGTGAAGTTTTAGTTATATGTAAATACTGTATATACCCAGGTCGAGCAATCCGACAGTAGGCGCCTATCGGAACCCATCCGATCCGACTGGAATCCAATACGATTTTATTGGATCCTGTCAGATCTTACAGAATTATCGTTGGATTCCGGGTCGAGGAATCGATGTCGGATCCTCAGTGTCGGATTCCTATGAATTCCAACGAAACACCGTTGGATGTCACCGTTGGATGTCATCGGAAGTTCATAGGATTCCGACACTGAGGATCCGACATCGATTCCTCGACCCGGAATCCGATAGAATTGTATCGGATTGTAGGATATTTCCAGGTTCCTATCGGATCAGTCGACCTGGGTATATATATATCCCTGGAAAAAATTATTTCCACTCTGTATTTTAAGGATATTTGTGACGATTTTTGATGGTATAGACCCGTTTATTGATAAAATGAAAAGAAGAATACACTGCACACTCTCGACATTCGTACTTCTCTTTTTATACTGCACGAATGTCCTTAGAAGAGAAAAAAAGAGAAACAGAAAAAATAGATAAGAAACGCATTAATCTGTTCTAGGACGAGTGTTGAATAAAATGGATTATGATTGTGCGTGTATATTTGAAGGTAAATGGTGTAGTGTAAATATTCAAGGAGGTGTTGGTTTAATGTGTTTATGATGACGAGTGCATATTTGAAGGTGAATGGTGTAGCGTTGTTATTCAAGGATAAGTGTTGGATAAATATGTTTGTAGATTGAGTGTATATTTGAAGATAAATATATTGGTACAATATTGTTATCAAAAGAATATATTTTTAAAAAGTAACCACATATTCTGAAAGTCCGTGAAATTTTACGCCATCCTGTGTATATGCATTTTCATTTACACTTATTTATTACCAGGGAAAATTGAGTTATGATAAAATACAAAATAAACTTGTGGAAAATAATAAGCGATGAATGCTGATTATCAAGACAATAAAATTAGGTTGAGATTTTTGGAAAGTCATGTCCGTGACCTGAAACGTCTCCTTTACTTATGAGAAATAGTATTTGTCTTTTTTATGCATTTGATTTTTCAAAGGTTATGATCTACTCTATTGTTGATTTATCGATTTGTGAAAAACTTGTATGATGATCCTCGAATTAGCGACTTATTGCAGTAGAAAAAATTACATAAGGATCTTGGCTACGATTAAACTGTTTATAACAGTTTCATTAAAACGATTTTCTGGCAGAGCAGTTAAAAAACACCAAAACAATTGAACAGAAGTGGTGTATAAAATGTCCTCTCTTTTTGTCATTTTCTATCGAAAATCCTATATTTTTGGCAACCTTGATTCTCTAAGGATTCCTATATTTTTAAAAAAGTGCAATCGGAGGTCCGATTTTGCGTCACTACTGTACTTGATCACGAGTCTGTTTATCATGAAGCATTTCACTACTCATCACGTATTTACAGCAAACTGATACTCACACGCCCACTTACACCCTTTGAAGCCAAATATTTGATAGAAAACTGATTCCTTCAAATACAAAATATTTAAAAATTACTCTAAGCATACTTTATCAAGTGTCCATAGCACGATGAATACGACTGAGTTGTGAGATATAAGTTTTAGTATAGGGTACGACGTGTCAAGGTAGGCGTCACTGCTGATACTGTGTGAGTCTCTAGTTCGTCTACAACCAACTCACAAGACTCACACGTACACTCTCGCCGTATCAACATTTTTACTGAGACAATTGTTGAAAAAATGTTATAACTTTGGTGAAGCATATTCGCTTGTCAATTTCAAATGTTGCCTAGTTTTTTGAACAACACTATTTGGTGTATTCTGACTGTGATCGGTTTCTGAAGTTGATCAAAACTTGTTATTATGGATGTGGACATAAGTTTAAATGTTTTCATAAGCTAAAAACGCAATAAGTATGTGCGAACCGCAGCATTTAACTGGACACAGGTTACAAATAATGTCAAACGAACTGAATATCAGTTAGTGTATATATGCAAATGACTCTTGCGTAACTGAGACTGATGCATACCAGATCATAATATGATTCGATCAACCCGCATGCTTAGAAAGCTTATAGTGCTTAGTCGTGATATGCTAGCCTATTATCCGCCACGCTTGCACAGAATAACTTTCGAATCATGCCATTGCTATGGGCTGAGTGTGGGTGTGACAGAGTACTGAAATATAGAGTCTACAGAGTTTGACCCGATTGAACACGAAGCTGGGTCCTAGTCTAATGATTATTGTACGCAGTTGGCAAACTGACTAATAGACGACACAAACAAAGGCACAATTTCTAGCATGTATGTATACCAAAGGGGGAAAAGCGCAACTTCCGTACTTCCCTGTACTTCACTTGTACTCCCTTGTACTTCTCTTGTATTCTCTTGTACTTCCATCGTACTTCCATGTACTCCCATTCTACTCCTATCGTACTTCGAAGTACGGAAGTCGTGCTTTCCCCCTTGATGTATACATATATAGTTAGATAGAGAGTACAGTTATTGAATGAAAGAATTCATCTTATAAACACAAGTACCACTTGGTCTATGAATTGATAACCAGAAATCGCCCTGTTTAAAAATTATCTATGCGAGCATAGTAAATATTTACTCGTAGAACGACAGCTGCCGAGTTCGATAAGAAAAACGTTTTAATCTTTGTATAGAAAATGTAATTTTTCTTGCAGTCAATTCTAATAATTGCTTTGACATTTCATTTATGTATAAAAAGCATTTTTATCACAAATAACAATCAGATTGACTGCACAAATACGGGAGTGATTTGAACGACACAAAAAAAGTGGCAATATTTCGAACTTTCATTGGTTTCAAGTACTAGACCTGAGCTATGATGACAACTTGCCGAATAGTCCTGTAATCTTTTCGGAGCGCAGATACTTATCGAAGACCTTTGGGGCTATTTTTACTTTCCTGCTCCGTTTTTACCTACGTTTTTACCTACGTTTTTACTCTAAATAAGGATACTATCAAGAATATGTGCTCAAAACTAATCTCAAAGGAAGCGCTAAGAACATAGCACAAATCTTACGACCATATATCTGACCTTTCTTCTGTTTCTGCATGCTCATTTATTATGCTAATAGCTGTGCTTCGAAGCTGTCAGGGTCCTCATCTCATATACTTATTAAGTGAATGATCTTCAACGATAGTTATGCATACATCATCGCTCAGTTGCACACCAGCATTGTATATGCATTATTATGCGAATTCAAGAAGAAATACAAGCCTCTCATCTACAACCGTCAAAATTTAATCAATGTCGATGCATAAAGAATACTTGAAGAACAAATATTGAGCCTTTACAAGCAGAAGAAGCACAATCAGCATCACAAGTATGCAAATGATGGCATCAGAGTGTGTTTTAATGGAAAGAAAATTTTGAAGAATGCGTTTATTGCCTGGTGACGAATGAAATGGCTGCAGTATCTGAGGAGAATCGTCCTTGTCCTTGTACTCAAAGGAATCCACAGTATATAATTACAAAGAAAACTTCTTGTGATTTATTTTTTCGCCTATTATTGTGACTTGTATATGCCTTGTAATCTGACTCCTGTATTGGAGTAAAACACGACTTAATAGATGAATCAACATGTGGTTGCCTAGTTACTGTTAGCAATCTAGAATAACGCTTTCATGACTAATTGTACACTTCACATTCACTTAAGGGCCGTGAAGCATTCACGGAGAAAAGAAAATGGTAAAAAAAAACAAGAACATCGGCGGACGGCCGATGTGCTCACATTAATATGTTAAAAAGAGAATGTATGTAGGCGTACGAAGGAATGAGAAGAGAGATTACAAGCAAAAGAAAAAAGAATGCATCACACATGGTGTGTGTGTTCTCGCTCTTGCTATTAGTTCACATCCATTTCTTTTTGTCTCCTCACTAGCTCGCTGTAAGTTCACGACTGTAGGTCATCAAAAGTTCGAGGACTATCCTTTTCAAACAAAGAACACAATGCATTGCCATTTTCTTTCACACTTCTCATTTCTTATCTTATTCGTATTTCTTATCCCTATTGCTATCTAGTTTTATGCTCACTTTTCATATCAGCACGCTGTGATAAAGTATCTGTGCAATTTTTTTGCATCACAGTCCACATCGTAAAAGTAAGAAGATTTTTTTTCTGTATATCAGTTTAATTAAGTCAGAAATTAATTCACAGCTTATGTGCATCTTATTCTTACTCTATAATCTTATATTTACTGATACTACGCTTTATTTTATGACGTTTCTTTATCCACCTTTCGATCAATTCTGTTGTCCTTGCCAATATTGGTACACTTCTATGAAGTTTACCTGTTCAACGGGCACACTCACGCATAGGTTTCCTATATATATATATATATATATGCTTTCAATCAGCGGAAGCAGCCAGGTAAGCCCACCAGTGTGACTTAGTTAAAAGCAAATACAGCAATCAGCAGCATACTTTAAGGCAGACTTTCGGAGTTCAGATGTTTCTATGGTAGCACTTATTAATTATGCGATTCATTTTGTGTCATCAAAAGAACCTAACTTAGAACTTCTGGTTTCTACAATCAATTTGTTACATACCTGTTCGAAATCGCTTTTGGTCTATGCCAAGAAATAATATTTTTCAAACAGAAAACTAATTGGATGTCACGTAAAGCTGGTAAAATCATGTGCCCTAAACTGGACTTTATTGACGCCGTGCGTTGTACAGAAAACTTGCATTAATGCTTTGACGGTTCGTATATCTTTTATAAAACTTTCAAGAGCTTACTATATATACTTTCATTAATGCTTTGACGGTTCGTATATCTTTTATAAAACTTTCAAGAGCTTACTATATATACTTTCATTAATGCTTTGACGGTTCGTGTATCTTTTATAACACTTTCAAGAGCTTACTATATATACTTTCATTTTCATGAACCCATACATGACTCAGCAGACAGCCTAGTTTTCGAGCGCTTATGAAAATAAATTATAAGCCATTTAGGAGTTTATTATTTGTATAGCACAATAAATTTGATAAAAATTTGCAGTAAGGCTTATTAAACTAATGATCCCTTTTATTCGGCGTATTATTCTAAGCTTCTCGTGTAAAAATGCAGCATATTTTAGTACAATATGAAACCTATTGAGTCAAACATCCTACACTGTTAACAGTTTAAAATAAATAAAGTCTTAATCGAAATCTTCTATTATGCAATTGTAAAGTTCCGCTTCCCATAGGAAAATTTTGTTACTTTTCAATGCTGTAAAACGCGTTAATGCTGACCGATTTAATGCGTTCCGCAGCTGCTGAATCGGTTAAAAACGCCGCGAGATGGTATACTTTTTGTTTTCATACTGAAGTAGTGACTCCCAAACGCGTTTTGAGTAAATTGGAAAATTGGTTTTACGCTTGTGTTACCATAGGAAACGCTGCGAAACACGTTAAATCGGTCAGCATTAACGCGTTTCGCAGTGAATATCTCTTAATTTTTATCCCATGGGTTTAGTGAATGTCTTCTACTAAAGCTCTATATCAATGTGTATGATGTAACTTAACGAGCTGAATACATAGTAGATGGCTACTGGTCTAGAGCTTCTCAATTCTTTTTCACGCTATTTAATTGTTCTCAGCTTCATGCAATGGTGCTCACGGCTTAATCTTTTATATGGCATCTTCTGTTATATATCGCTCGATGGCATGGGTTATTTAATCATGCTGCGTTTTGCTCCATTTTTTATATCTTGACATTTCCCAGTATTTTCCAGAAATATTGAGCTTCTTTGCAAATGCTCAAGAATCTAATGGATTTGAAACCATGAATATATAATTTTGTAGAACATCCACACCCTCAATGCTATAATAAAAACTGCGTTTCTTACCAAAAGTGAATTAAATGACATAACAGCGGTATGTTTCTCATCTTCATATGTAGCATGGTCCTTTCTGTGATCCTAATCTACAGAATTCTCCAAACGATAAAAGACTGGGCGAAGCTGGCGAAAAACTTCTCCGACTAATATATATATATATGCTAGAGTTTTTTCATGACAGTTTTCAAAATATCCGATTGTATCGGTGTTTATTCCACTTATCAAACTAGTTACTACTAACGGAAAGGGGTATTTTTATCAGATAATTGAATCCGTTTCATTTTGTATTAGTCAGAATGAATATTTATTGCTGATTCATGCATTCGTAATATATTAAACAAGGGGAGGAGGCAGATAGAGAGAGCTGGATAGGAACAAAGACAAAAGAAAAAAATAGAAAAACTATCAAGAAAGATAATAGCATATAAACATGAAAAGCAATGACGTCAGCGAAAACTTAAGTTCGAATACAGAATATGAGAAGAGCAAGACAAGGACATTAGATGACAGGTGATGACAAGGGAACGTTAAAACACCATCCAGAAAAAATCAACAAGACCCAATAGTAGAAGTGGATAATGGCATATTGTAAATAAACTGAGAATGTCGTAGAAACTGATGAAAGCGTATATCTGTTAAGTTTTTATTTAAGATGACAGCAGTAATCAAGTTTGGAAAATCACGCTGATATCGAGTATGAGTTTATTCGAACGCAATAAACCTAAGCTGAATCATTGTAATCTATAACATTTTCTGTTCCATTTTATATTATGCATATTTAGTCTTTCACAGCAGTAAAAGAGGTAATTAAAGTACAGTGTATTTTATATTGACTTGAAATTTCTATAGTTGTAAAACATTTTGTACGCATAGAAGGCTATCAATCCGTAGTTCAGCATACACTAGCTGAGTCTCAAACATCCACTTAGAGTTTTCTCGATTTTTTAATGCTATTATCAATATATATATCACCAGTATATTAGCTGTAGTTCGTTTTGTGGAAGTTTGTCTGGCACCATGTCCAAAAATAATACGTCACGCTTAGAAATCAAACTCCTAAGTTTCACAGATATGTTCACAGAAGATAGTTTTGGTATAGTCTTAAAATACTCAATTTTTTATTTTGTTCGATATGAAACCTTAGCATCTATATGTTAGAGAATAAATAGCATATCGAAATCCCTGTCGTGCTCGATGAATAAGTAAAAAAGACTATTTGTTTGTTCGTCGTAGATTTCGAAATACGCTGGAAGAGAAGTGACTTTTTTCTTGCCATCTGACTAAACGTTGCCGGACAACTATGCTTTAAAGCACTGCAAATATGGCAACATCGAGGCTTTGCATAGTTTCGACAGTAATTCATTGCGAGATAGGACCGATTGAGAACTTTATTCAATTCTTAGAGCGCAAATAACTTGAAAAATGACGAATGCTATTTTACTTGTCGGTCTAACAGTTTGTCAGATCAATAAGTACGACTAACTACCGATACGTGACCTAAAACACTGGGAAATATAAGTAGTATTCCAACAGAAAAATTGTCGTATTTTTTATAGCAAGTTTCGCATCATCTCTCGCTCTTTGCCGCTAAAAACGACCATCGATCACCGGGGGGGGGGGGGGGGGGGGGNGGCGGACGAAATCTTTCCGGTCGGAATACGGCTTCCAACTTTCGCCTTTTCCAGCGCTTTCATTCTAGATTTGGTGATTTTTTTGGAACCCGAAACTATTGACTTGAGTTTAGACTAACACTGGTATCTGAAAGGAAGAAACCTTGTGCCAAGTTTAGATATAAGATTTGCTTTTGTGGATGATGTACGCTTTCATTGTAATTTTTTTGTAGAAATCGACTCTAAATAAGCTACAACATTTTCAAACTTTTATGATTCATCCATCGAATTTCTATTATTTAGGAAATGCTTGATTTTCCAAATAATAGAAACTCAATTTAATTTACTGTATAAAATCCAAACTTGAATATCAATATTTTATTTTCAAGAAAGTAGAAATTCATCACTGAATTCATATAGGCATTCCTAGAATATCCTGTGGGAATTCATATAGGCATTCTATTTTTTACAGTGTTGCTTAACTTCTTCATATCAATTATCGTATAGTTTACATTGAAGACACATGTTTATATAGGCAACGAGAGAGACAGAGAAGAATCAAATAAAGAATAAGATGAAACGGAAGAGATACGTAGACCGTAAGAATGACAGTGATGAAAGAAGACAATTGTCTTGGCGCCGTAAGATTGAACGATTAGCTGATAAACGATATATAGTTACACAAGAAGGAAGAGTAAACTATTACGTATACGATAATGACCCGTGAACATTATATATCATCATTCATCTACAGTCAAAGAAATCAATACGTAAAAGTAGAGAATAGCAAATAATCAAGTCAACCGCGATTCTCAGAAACCTAGCGTTTGCGGATATGCTAAGCTTTATGTAGTTTTTCAGACCATAGAAAATAATGCCTCGCTAGCTATCGATCACGTTTGTTTTTATATAACTGTTTTTTCCCTGTCATAAATACAATAAACAGAGGTAAGTTGGATATCTAAGTTCTGCGATGATGTCACTAGTAGTGAGCTATAAAGCATAACTACAGGTTTACTTGTAACGACATCTATTTCAAAAGTAAGCTATTCTTTTTCGTCTATATTTCAATACTAGTAATGGAAATGGCTTCGATGATGAAGTAGAATGAAAGATTTCGCGAAATAATGTAAAAGTCGTGTTCACTCTATATCTGTTTTGGCATAGGCTGGATACTTATTCATTGTTCTTGTGCACACCGTTTGTATCATATGTGTTATAATAAGTACAGTCTGTATAACATTGCTTTAAGTGCTTTTTTCTCTTTTCTTTCTACTTGTTTACTCATTCGTAGGGACGAACTGAAGGGTTTTGTTTGTTTGCATACTTAGTTTAATGCAAAACTCTATCATTCGTCTATCAATCAAATATTCTCCTTTCCTATTCGTCATTTCTTTAACCGATACTATTTTTATCTCTATGATCGACAAATTCTATAGAGTAGGCCGGGTTTCGCTGTTATGTCATGCTTTCTTTCTGATGATAGCTATGTCATTAAATGTCTATTTATTTTCTTTCCTTCTCTCTCATTTTCTTTTCGTTTCACATAGAAGAAAAAACACGCTCGTTACTGGACTATATTATGAACGTATATATATATAGATAGATATATATATATATATATATAGAGCGTATGAAATGACTCGTTTTCGATTAGTCGGTTCAAAATATAAAGCATAAAAGCCGTTAATGTTTTTGGCGACATGTCGCTAATGTCACGATACTATCTAATATTTATTCACATTCTAGACTGTAATTGATCCTATAATTAAGTGCTTAACGGCTATGCCATACGTATTAAATCACTTCATCAATGATCAGGTACTTAATTAGAATATTTCTTAAGTTATTTACAGATTTATATGTTCTTATAAGTATATTTAACGATGGTCAAAAATGAACAGTCAAGAAATATTAATCAACCTCCTAGAATAGCACCAAGTGTACCAGCTGTATCTTTAACCACACCTCCAACGCTACCAACTACTATGTTTCAAACGACGCCAGGGGTTTTATCTCAACGACTTATTGATCCTAATGCTATTGATATTACATCAGTGAAGGGTCAATTTGCATGGGAAAAATTACCACAAAGTGATGCCTGTATGCCTGTGCTCTTTCGGTACGTAAAAAATGATTTGTCTTTTTTGTTATTTTGAGAATTGAACACTAAACATCGGTAGGCATTGTTTCCTATTGAGATCGTTAGATATTCAATGTCCACGTGTCTAGTGTGAAAGGAATTCATACAAAGAAAATAGAAATTGAGTTACGGGGTGTTTTTTTTATAACAAAGAAACTGAAAATAATGAAAAAAAGTGCTTTTCACATGTTCTATGATGAATTCTACGATAAAGTACGATTGAAAATCATTTTAAGTGCTTCAGAGAAATACAGTTATTGTAAACCTATGAGATTGTTTGCATTAAAATTGCAATCATCATAATTTTGTTTATTTTGTGGCGTTATTTACTTTTCTTTTTCTACCCACGTCTTGAACTACCGAGAAAAATGATTCACGAGATGAAGATCTAATCCAATGAAAAATTATTTTCTACTCTTTACTTGGATAAGATCGAAAAAACAATTAGCTAAATGTTTTTTTGCTCAGAACGCATTCGATTATAACTTCCTATAATCGACGCAGCAGTTTATTTAAAAAGACTTTTATTAGTGCTCATAATAATAGAGGATATTTGCTGTAACAACTATTGAATAAAATTACGGTTTTTTCAATGTATTTCCAAAACGACTTAGAACTACTTCAGTTAAAAATTATATGAGCAATGCTTTCATAATTATGATGATTTCGTATGAAAAAAGCTAAGTTTATTCGAATAGATACTATAATATTGCATTTTGTTTTTCTATTTTCAGTGGTGAAACAAAGTATTTTTGTGTCCGAATGCTTCGAAAACTATTACCTGATTATCCTGAAGATTTTATTCGTCGTGCATATCAATATCAATATAGAAAACCAATTGATTTATATTCTGTAACGGCATCTGAAACTGAACTATTAAATAGAATTAATACTCATCATGCACGATGGACCTATGCTCGACAATTATTCAATGCACTCGATGAACTAGTTCGTGTTTCAGATTTTCTACCGTTGTACGAACATCTTCGCCATAGTTATAAAGTCGGTACAATTATATCGAATTCTACAGCGCATACATTACGTCAGTTATTACCACCACCACCACCACCACCACAACAACAACAACAACAACCACATTCAACTGTACAACGTTCATCCGATTTTATGACTAATATGTCTATTATTTTACGTGGACAATCGACTACATCACAAGATTTACCGATTCAGATACAACCCTATCGTCCTTCAACAGACTTTTCTCGTGAAAATACTTCACGACCTACAGCACCAGTGCCTAATGTTCCACGTCCTCTACGACCATCGAAATCAATAGGAAATCCATATGCTATTTTACCTATACGACCATCACAACAATATCCAACACCTCCACAACAACCATTGATACCAACTATGTCAAGTAGTATCATTCATTCCAAAAATACAGGTACTTGACGAATTAAAAATAAGTTACAACTGTTTGAAGCATTCTTAACCATAATTAAGAGAGAATACTCGTGTCATTCAGCTATTTCCCAACAATGCATATCACCTAGTCGTAAACATGAAGGACATAACAGTCAAGCATTCATGTCGTAGGATCTAATTTCGCACGATACTTAAGTTTTACAGCTGCAGCTCTCAATTAATGTTTTGAGTTATAGGAGGAAAATATCATCGACTGCGTTATTAAGACTCCTGGTGAAGGATTTGATGTACGAGAAAAAAAAACACGTCATTGTGTCTATAGAACAAAACAATCTATCTGTAATCAACAGGAATAGCCGCATCGTTCTCATAGTACACAGCAGTTGCGCTAATGTTTTTTGTTCCCATAAAAATATATTACTATAGTATCGAATTTTAATTTAGTGCCCTCAAACATGACTCCGGTATCACTAACATCAGCAACAAATAGTCCTTCGTCTTCTTTATCTCCAACTGTTTCGTCGTCGACTAACGATGCTCCATCGTCTACATCACCACCTGCAACTCTTTCATCTGCAACAAGAATCAATCGAAAAGCATCGTCATCACAATCGACACCAGCAACAACTGTATCGTCAAAGGCGAGTCCTCTTCATTGTGGTTGGCTACAAATCAATAAACTCTATACACCATATGTATCTACAAGTACATCAAATCATCATTTATATAAAATTCCTGTTAGTCTAATATCATTTTATGATCTACTAAAAAATATAAAAACCGACGGCAGCGATGCAAAAGATTCTTCGGCATCCCCTGCACAAACACCTATTACATCTCAAGAAATCGAACTCATCAATGCTCTTTGTATAAAACAAAGTATAAAACCATTTGCTGTCGATACCACAATGATAACATTAGCAACTTTTTACGAACATTGCTCAGCAAATATTCTTTTCGTTAAAGAATTACCAAGCATTGAACCAAAAGCATCGATTTGCAAAGAATGGTCATCAATCGTACAAATAAATGGTGGCATTTGTCGGCTGCGTAATATAACAACGTTAAATGAACAAACTGTTCCATTTATTGGAAATAATCTATTGAAAAATTTCATGTTATCATCACAATGTTTATCAACAGCATCATTAACGAAACCAACATCTTCTGAAATTGAATTTCTACAATTAATACTCTTTTTTAGTAACATATCAATTAATCTATGCAATGCACAACTGATTGATATTGAATCTGTACAGAAAGAATATAATGTAGATTTGATACTTTTATTTAATGATAAGTTCCCATTAAATGTACTCAACTATCAACAACAAGGTAAGCCGCAGTCGATGTTTTTTAACACTGATTTTTAGACAATAATATCTAGGTAATCGATCAAATACGTCAGAAGGAACCATTACATCGACAAATTCAGCAACAAATACGGTAGGTTCAAACTACTAAATGAATTATATCACGTTTTCAATAGTGCAAAAGCATCACAGGATTATGTTTTGATAATTAGAACGTTATATAATCCAAGACAATATGTAGGACCCGTTTTCCGAGCTCCACGGGCGAAAATATGTGACGTGCGCTAGTCATCTAGTACGGAAGCGAAATAGAAGCTTTCCATTTCCTCCAAGCGGCTATGGAATTCCGGTTAGAATATTTTTATTAACAATATACAATTACGTATCGACCGGAACTGAATCAGAAATTTTTCTTTTATCGGGTTCATACGGGGAATATTTTCGATTTAAGTCTTGCTACAATCGAAAATAAACTGTCCAGCATTTGAAAATCGACTGAATCTAGACGTACTCATAGAATCAGTTTTGATTAATGTCTTTTGACGTATGCTCTGTTTAATAAAAGTAATTCAGTAAAAGCAAGAGAATATCTAAGCATTATGTTTATTTTTGGTTAGAAAGACTGAGATAATCTTCTCTATTTCGGAATATTTTACTATAGATTGCTGAGTCAACGCCTCCACCATCACCCCCATCGCCTGCAACTACTCAACCACAAACAAATAGTACGTCTCAATTATCATTAACATCCTCGCCTAATCGATATTATAAAACAATTCAATTTCATGGTCATGAATTAACAGCATATATTTGTTCTGGTCTTGGAACGAATTCTCAGCGTGAATGTGTGTCAGTAAAATCTCTATGCAATATTCTCTATCCGAATTCACCATTGTTGGAGAAACTCGAAGTGAAAATGATTCGTCTATTACGATTGAAGAATATCAATCGATTTCGACCACAAAATCAACAATCAATTGGCTTTACACGTTTAATTGATATAAAAGATGCTGAAAAACATTGGACTTCGCTTGAAAAAGAAATGCGTTCAATATTTCCTGGTAAAAACATTCATTAAAAAAAAAAGCAAAAATTTATTTTTATTCTATAGATACTGAAGAAATTCATAGTCGAACAAGTATTTCATCGGTGTCAAACGAAAGTTCAAAGGCA
Organism: Rotaria magnacalcarata; assembly: GCA_900239745.1. Lineage (NCBI taxonomy): Eukaryota > Metazoa > Rotifera > Eurotatoria > Philodinida > Philodinidae > Rotaria > Rotaria magnacalcarata. Next base: position 51,811 of record OENM01000265.1, on the reverse strand, counting down.
AGTAAAGTGGAGAGAATCGAGAAAGATGCGCCACCGTCAGTCGAAGTTAACAAAGGTGAGAAGCGATCAATCGATGAGCCACTCGAAGAAGAAGATATACCGATATCGGAACGAATTAATAAACGAATACGAATTGCCGAAAAAGAAAATGATGAACGATTGTCTGAAATGTCCAACAACAAATCGTCGCCATTACAAAGTGATAAAACAAGCGATGACAATCAAGCAACTGGTAAAAAACGAAAATTACCCTCAAATCGAACAAATAAAGAATCAAAAGCAGCATGGGTCAGAAAGTATGATATTGAAGGTTGTTGCATTCAATTGAATAAGTCTGACATAATGTATGCTATTGGAAGAGATTAATTCTGTAACTTAAGATTTCATTTTTTTTTCTTCATCTTGATTTTTCCTTATTCTCTTTGTGGATAGTCAGTGTCTACGGAGTAGATAAAGCATTATGGAAAGTAAATCAAGGTTTCTTAGCATTTTTTTCTTCTCTGTGTATATTTCATAATGTAGGACTACCTTTTCTTGTCTTGTACTCTTAAAATTCGAAAAAAAACATACTACGCCAGTGCGATTCTTATTCTTGTTCTCCTACGATTTCTTTTCTCTACATTTGTACATGAACATTGAGGCAAACAAAAAAAAGCTCGTCAATCTTGTTTCTGATCTGTTATTGATATTTTTTTCTCTTCGTTTTTGTTACTGTTCTTTTTTCTTCCTACATTTGTTATTTACTTTTCCTGCGATTAGTGAAATACTGGTTTCAACAAAGAATACAGGATTAACACGATGAGTGATTTTTAACTCGAAAGTCGTCTCTTTTTTTAAATTTCTTTTGGAAATGCAATGTATACATTTGTGGTACGTGGTATCTGGATCGGAATATCTACTACCGGGAGAATAGAGATTGATTTTGGCATGGATTATTTATTATATGTAATGAATGGTTTGGTACAGCAGTTATTGATCTAAACTATAATGGGATTTTCCGATTAAACAATCAGTTTATCTGAGTTATCTGCTCGATATCTTGATGCCTCTGCTGGAGGCAAAAAGTAATTAATTTTCATTGGTCGTTGGGATTTCAAATTGGAATGACTTTTGAAAAGACTGTCACAGAGCTGGATCGATTGAATGAATGTCAATGAACTAGGAAATTCTCGTTTGACAAACACATTGGATTGTTTGATTGAAAACGTAAATTATGCATCATCGGTTTCAAGCAAAATCTATGGCCAAATGTGAATGATTATTTCTGTTGCTAGAATTGGACTTAAATTAGATGTAGACTAAAATCTTGATTCCTAAAATAGAAATTGAGTGTGTTACACTTGAGAGATTGTTTGAAAATTAAAGAATACCATCAATATGTCCAATGTACTAGTACCTAAAATAAAACTGTAATGCTAATAATTTCAATAATGCAAAAAAAAAGCCAAACAAATTAGAAATACGACTCTTACGCCACAGCTGTTCGGATAATACGCAATTTCGATAACTAAATTTCACACATCTGGCGCGATACGAATCGCTTAATTCGTTTTCCCTGTACACAGGCGGCAAACTAGTACCAGTAAGTTGGTTAAGCACAATATAGATTCTCATGTTTCAGCTTATTCTACGAAAGATGAAAATTATTAGGTCCTCATTCTTAGCAGATACACAGAAAACACTATTCTCTGGCTTGACACGTTTCTCAGGCCCACACCCTTCAGAGATACTAAAACTCTCCTATTAAACCATGTATACACTTGAATGTGCCCGAAAATACCATTTTCTCCTTTTGCTGGATGCGGCACAATACTTCCGCCAGAATGCTACGATAGAATTCTTATTTAATTTCGCTTTTTTTAATAACGAAACATGTCTAATACGTTCTTCCATTTGTTTGAAATTTACTTCGCCATTAGTTTATTAAATTCAATGAAATAGATTTGCCAAAATATCATATTCATCGTAAAAGCCAGTCATGCTCAAAAAATTGAATAGTTTTTGCAAGCAGTAAGTTGAAGTCATGAATTAAGCAGTATTGACTTAAACTTAGTAGTAGGAAACTTATATTTATTTCAACAATCAAACAACATAAGTTTACTATTTGTAACGATTTCTGATGTTATGGATGTTGTTATGTTTGGTGTTGACTGTATTTTTTTATTTCAATATCAAAAATCCCCCGCTCCTGTATTTCTCTCGTTCCTTACATACTATTTTCTAGCATTTAAAGGCCTTGAGAAATACCGTAAACACAATAACAGAAAAAACAAGAAAGTGTATAAGATAAGAAGTACGTGTTGGTGCTATGCTAAATTCCACCAATCCGATGGTGGGATAAATATTACAACGGTGACGTTGCGTACTCAATCTGGTACTAAGCGCGAGTCAAGGACAAAATCCCTAGTACTCTTGCGTAGTGAAAAAGTTGTGCCGTAGAAAGACCGAAAGGAAAAATGTCGAAAATTTGCACTAAGGTATTGTTACTCTGGAAATCATAATAGCATCAAAGCATAGATCATAGATAAATAAGAGTTATAAAGAAAAATACGCATATCCAATATTTACTAGTTGTTGTTGTTTTATTCAGTTTGAAAATATATTTATCTGATACAAGCAAAGGGTTTCCTTTTTGCGACTTAATAAATGAAATAACTAGAGATGGTGAATGATTCTCACCAGATAAAAATGAGCAAGCTGTAGTCATCATGATAGAATTTTAATCGTTGTATACTATTTTACGCCTATTTTAGCTAGTTTTCATAAGATATTACTTATCAATAGTATCAATGGTCAACAGTGCCAAACCAATGGAATAATCAGATTGACAACAATGAGCAATAAACTATTAGAACCTTCATTTAGTAGAGACGTCGCTTTTTTCTATCTTTTCTGTTTTCGATATTTTTCTTTCGACATTTTTCTTTTTCGATATTTTTCTCTTCGGCATTTATCCATTCGACATTTTTCCCTTTCGGTATTTTTCCCTTTCGGTATTTTTCCCTTTCGGCCTTTTTACGGCCAACCGTGAAAAATAGAAAGAGAAATAGAAAAGAGTATGGATTAGAAATTAACAAGATGGTGCCTTTGAGGTTTATTTCATTCGAGGGTTTGTAACTTCTAGAATAGATCGTTACACTATTCGAGAGAGATAATCAATGTCCATTACGGATTCATCACAAAATGAGCAAGATGAAAAATAGAAAAATCAAAATCTGGATAACCACTAGATTAATATGTATGATTTGTTTCAAGGCAACAAACACTGCGTCCAGGATTGATTGCGCGAGAGACTCATTCATGCAGCTAAACTTCATCATGGATGTTTCTCGAGAGATCTTCACTAATGAAAAACATGACTTTATTAGATTGCTTCAGTAAACAAAACAAGGTACGCTCTTCATCTGTCGCATATATCGTCGAAGACATAAGCAATAACAATTTATCAATAGTAATCTTAATTGGNATTGGCCAGTTGTGCGATTTACTAATGGATATATAAGAAATAGTTAGTTTTCATTTCTAAATTGACAAGTAGAACACTACATGCGGATGATGTGTAGACGTTTTATAATCATCATTGCTAACTAATATTAAATACTCTTATCAAAGCCTCGTTGAAAACCCGGGCGCACATTCTTTTTCATTAACTTCAACTTCATCAGCACGAGATTCAAGCCTCGATAGAAACTGCTGGGCGTTTCATTTCAATTTAGTCTATGTTTCCTCCAAGTTCAAGCAAATATTATTGAGAAAAATTTTGCCACGGTCAGTAGCGGACAATTTATTGAGCCTTTTTTTATTGTCTTTCGTTATCATTCACTTGATCATAATACGGTGTTTGAAATTCTGTACAAAATAAAATACTCTAATGTATTTACTTTATGCGCCGCCTTTTACAATGAACGCAATCGTATTGTAAAGTCAATTACAGATCTTAAAATTTTTCTTTATCTTTTGTTTCGTGAAGTTTTTATTGTTCGTCTATCAAGATTGACTTCGTTGTTTGGTGACTCCTATTGATACTTTGGAACAATTGAATCCAGGCACTATAATCTAGCCCATATAAATCAAAAAACAAGTGTTGTAAAGAAATATTTTGCGTCAATGTAGGAAAACGATTAGTAAACAATGTGACTGTCTTTGATTCGATACAATAAAAACATTTATGACATGCGGTCATAAACCAAGAGGCAAAAATGATCATAAATTTAATGCACTGTTATTCTCGTTGTAAACTTTTCATGGCACAGGACCCTTTTTAACACTGGCAGTGTAGAATATTTTGCTTTTCGCCTGGCAAGCACACATAAGTAGGGTACTGCAAGATGGTCCCGGGACTGGAGCCAGTAAGGCTTTTACCGGGACCGGGACCAAAAATAAGTGACTTTGCAGTTCCCTAAATTTGATACTTGATAAAAATAGTGAAACTGAATATAAAATTTTACGAATCTACCATATTTTCTAGTACTACCTCTGATAAAAGAAATTGTCGTCTCCATGATTGTGATACTGAATTGTGATAGATTAAAAGTAGTTCTAGCGATCACACTGCTTCAAAACTACTCAAACAGATTTTATTTGAATTCAAGAGTTAGAAATTCTACCAAAATTTTCTAATTAGTCGCATGGCACAGCTCAGTAAAAAATCTTGAATGGGACAAAAAATGATTTCATGTATCCTTATCTTAAACATATACATAGAAAGGAATGTCAGTACTATCAGTGGACCAAATCATTCCTACAGGTTTATGTAAAATTATCAACGTTTAATACAAAAAAATAATCATTCGATTTTTACAATGAAATCCGACACATAAAATGAAAGTGAAAGTCTATAAAAAAAAAAACTTTAATCTGAGACCGGGACCAAAAATAATTGACTTAGCAGTTCCCTACACATAAGCGTTCGTTATTATTTCTTTCAATTAAAACATAGGCATCGACAAGCATTGAATTCGTATTTCATCTTGTAAAAATTTGAGAAATATCTCTTTCCATAATTAACTTTTTCGAAGATATTGATAGTATAATTACCTCTAAAGGGCTAACTATTTATCTTCGATAAACAATCATTCAGCTGATAAAAACCTGTGAAGTTTGTTGGTTGAGAAAATTAATCCTCAAAAGAAATATGAAGCGCAAGTTTCCAATGTCGTTTTCTTTCTCCAGTTAATATCTTAAATTAACTTTGAACAAAGTTTACGTGTTTTTTGCCTCTAAACTGTTTATTGGAGATAAAACTTGTCGCTTGTTGTTTCGTAATAACGATCAAATAATGATACCTTTTGAATTTCCAAAACTAAAATTTTATTACTATATAACTTTCTTTTATGCAAACGTTTAATATCTCTCTCAAAAATTCGATCATTTTTCTTTTCTACGCAATTATGACAAAATGTTTAGATGTTTCCTCGCACATGTAAACGGCAAAAAATTCAATTAAATAAATTTTACTTGCACATGAACTTCCTAAGTGTCTAATCAAATTTTGACTGGAATAACACGTACTTTTCAAATTTTAACGAACTGAAAGTGCAGAGCAAACAGCTCGTGTTTTTAGTTTACTGTTCCTGTGATATTGAATTTTGACAGTATTTTTTTTTTTGTCAAAATGGTTTAACACCTGTAACAACAAGCTACTGAAACATATTGTTGATGAACGATAGTATAGAAGGTTTGAATCTGTTCTGCGTCTATAGTTATTGAATTTTTTGTGTTAAACCAAAAAACAATTATTTTCACGCAGTTAGCAGAAGAAATTCAAACTAGATGGTATACGAATTTCACTCGTATACGAAATGCGATGCGAAGCGTTAATTCGTATCTCTTACGAAAAATCTTCAATTCAGAGAAATCTTAAATCCATTTTATGTCGACATGATGAGTTTCATCACTGAGAAAACTCTATTCTTACTTAGCGACATATTCTTAAGGATCGATTTCGATTGATCGATTAATTATCTTCATGATTCATTATCTTAGATCAGCTGTAAACGAATAGACTATAGTGGCTAACATATGTTGATGACGTCACTTTAATTATCTCGCAACAAATTTCTTTCGTTTTCGTCATTGAACAAAACGTCGGATTGAAGATTCGAAAACAGGGGTAAGAAGTTCGATCTGGATGCTTCTGTCTCACGTTTTAACCACTTTTCTATGATTCTCCGTTTTTGAGATCATTAAGACGGAAAATGAAGAAAAAGATGCGTATTTCTAGTTAAAAAGAAAAAAACTCGCGACGGACTACATAAATGCTATGCTTCGCATCACATTAAAAACATCAGGCCATGGAATTATTTATTGAATTTTTAATTAAAACACGATACAAAAGCCAAACTCAGTAGGCAGAATTCAACGGTGTTTTTCTTCTTCTCATTTAACACTTCGTCTATCATAAAAGACTTTGACGCAGGCAAAATTTTTTAAACAAAGCTCCATTACACACGTAAAAATGTAACTAATAGAAAAATCCGTATTCTTTCAATCATTTTAAAAGCTCCCGATTCTACAGAAACTTACATTAGAATTAGGTTCAAACAGTACATTGAAAAATATTTTATATAAATAGACTGTCTATAACTTAGACAAGTAGTAGCGACTGTATCGCTCAAAAAAACATGTTTGAAGTTCACCGATTATTTAAATCGTTAGACTCAAGCAGATTAATCGAGCAGAGAAAAAGCAAACGGAGATTACTAGTGTGTAAATTTTCGATTGAAATCAAAAGAATCATCGAAGCACATAGCGTTCATCATCGTATCTTGATGTTAATCTGTTATTTAATGTATTCTTTTTTATTCTAATCTTGAATGATTACTTTGGAGACATATTTTTAATTCGTGATTTCACTGAATATGTTTTGTTTGTATTCCACAATAGAATGGAAGTAAATTAAGATGTTGCCATTCATTTACAACCGTTCATGTTCTCATTTGAAATAAACTCGATTAAAGATTGCGTTTTCATTTTCATGAATACAATCTAGTTTTATTCTCAGTAATAATTAAACACCTGAGGAGTTATTGCATCACGTTCGTGTCACGTCGTATGTATCTATTCTCCATGGATGAACGGTAGAAATGTTGTGAATAGCCTACCGCTTGTATTGACTCTTAACATGAAATATCAAAAGGTTGGCCATTGCGGGTGAGCACATGCATGGTGACCGACATGCACATTCACAGCGTCCGTTATTCGTTTGCATAATGAAATTGGATGAATTTGCGTGTATAGTGCTAATCAGCAATGAGTGCAGAGTACACTGCCGGCCTGACTTGTTGTCTGTCTATCGGCTACTGGCATAGAAGGAAATCGATTCTTTTTTTCTCTTCAAGCGTAATAGAAAGAAAAAGAATTGACATTCGTCAAATAAAAAAAATGTATATATAGATATATAGAAGAGAAATGCCGATATTGAGTTGAAATGAACAAGGAACAGCACTTATTTTTCTTTCTTGCTGCTGCCTGAGGAAATACTGTTCATTTTTTTGTTGCGAGAGTACGTAGGGAGAGAAAGAAAAATAGTATAGCTACTATTCAATGGATCGTCTTTCTTTATTTTATTAACAAACGAGAACGAGCAGATAAAGAGAGATAGAAAAAAAAACGGGAGAGAGAGAGACTCAGAGAAAAAAAACGAGTAGTTCTCCTCGCTTCTTTTTTTTCTATTTATTAATCGTACAAAACACACAAACATATAATAGTAGTGTTGGTTAGTCGATATATCAATTATGAAATTAACTGAATCTTTCTATTACGAAGAAACTCGAGGTTTATGCGGTCGTAAACTATTACGTCAAATTGGTGAACAAGGTCGTACAAGAATTCGTCTTTATGCATACGAAAGCTGGCCGAAACCAGCTCTGATTTCGTATTGGACAATAAAAACAGTTTGGTGGTCAAAAACAAAATGTGAAATTATCGAACAACAAGGTCATCGAACAAGTATCACCAAGTAAATTCATCGTGTTTTTTTTGCCTCTTACACTTGAAAGTCTTTAGTTAATGAAGAGGAACACATGCCGAAGGTAGATATTAGCGCATAAAAACATTGTTATTACGTTCTAAATTTATAACGCCAACGATTGAATGAGTTAAATGAAGCATTGAACATCGCGACAAGTCGTCTTACTGATGATTTTCGTAACTTGAAAAGATCGATAGTAATCAGCTACGCTAATCGAAAGAAATCATTTCTGATAAAGTATGACAATGATAAACTTCTGGGTTCATACATAAATAGAATTATATCACAATATGGATATTCATATGATTGACAGGCAATTAAGAACAACAGGACGTTTGTTGAGCAGAGTAGAATATAGATTCTAGTGACGTTTTTTTTCCAACGAAAGCTTTGAACATTTATTTATATAAAACTGGCCAGCGATTGAATGAGTTTTTTTCTTCTTCTTTAAGCATCGCAGTAGACTAATTGAATTAGAACTGAATATAAGAGCATTTTCTGGTCGATGGCTAATTCAATTCGTCTCGTAAAAGTGAATACTTATAAGTGCATAAGAAAAAAGAAATTAGAAATGTGATGGTCAACTTTTATCTTTCACTAGAATCACTAATGAAGATGTAAATAGACGAACAAATATAGCAAGGGACATTAACATGCTGTGATCGAATAGTTTTAATGAGTCTGATACTATCGAGAGAGAAAAAAGAAGTCGAGACAGATCAAACGAAGATAGATTGTGGGAGGGCGTCGCGATGACAGACTTAATATGTACAGTAATTTATTGTTTATAGAATATTCCGATTGGGTAAGAGAAAATTTTCTTTAATTATGTCACTAGATGATGAATTGAGCAAAGGGTTCAATTACTACTCGTAACTATGAACGATATGAATAATTATTTGTTCGCTATTACATAAAACTATGTTTATTTTTTCTAGGGGCCATATGAAATGTTTGGGTAATGGCCGTTTGGAAATAACTGGACAATTTCAGCGATATACAGATCGATTCTTTCGCCTTCTTCTTTCATCACAAATAACTGATGATGATCTGTCCGATGGTTACATACTTTCCGGAGATCTTGAACTGGGGGATACAAAAGACTCAATGCAACAAAGTCATTTTGCTGTTGTTAAGCTTCAGCAACAAGATCATCAAACGCATATGTTAAATGATTTTTATAAAAAAATTCGCAGTTTATTATTGTTGGGCTGTGCATGATTGAAATTGATTTCTTGTTTTGACAGTAGTCATGTACAGTATTTGTACTAGTCAAAACGTTTTGTTGTATGTGGTATTCAAAAAAATAACTGTCCATTCGTTTTTGTTTTCTTTTTCTTTCGAATAGACAAAAATAATAAATATAGTTTATGTGCATTTTCATGCGTTAAATCAGTTTGTAAATGTCTAGTACTTTGAAAAGTCAAGACAACCTGCTTACGTTAGTAGTTTATGTATTTGTATGTTTATTTTCTTGTGAAAAAACAAGTATATAGTCCTAGTGGCCTTGATAAAAATGAATGTCGTGCGAGCTTAAAAGAGGATAATCGTGAATGCAAGATACTTGTGTAATCCAGATCAAAAAAATAAGCTGTGCTACTGTAAAATAGATTTATAGACTAGATATATCTATTGAAAGAATGGATTGTTTTCATAGATGAAAAATTCAATGGGTTTTTAATATTTACAATATAGAAGAAATTAGTTATTTGATGTTTTAAAATATGTATATGATTTCTTTTTGATTGAAGTAAGTTTCCATTAATCATCCTGTTTTTCTTTCTTCAAGCCTAATTTGTATTTCAATCCATGAATTCATGTTCTCCGTAATCCTATTAGTCTCAGAATTCTGTAATACATATTAATTAATGAGCTAAAACTCTTGAATCATCAAGTAGCATTCGATATTTTCATAGATGTCACTCAAATACGTGACATGACTAAATCATTTTTACGTCATGTTTAACATAGCAAAATAAATTCTACTGTATTTTATCTGTAAATTTTGAATATTTTAAATATATTTGTTTTTCAATTAGACGAAGGTTCGAAGTATAGCATTTTATTGGTCAAAAAATGAAAGTGTCATACTCGCCAACAATTCACATTGTATCTGTGAAAATTGTCTTTTCTCCATTTATTCTTGGGTTAAAAAAACTCTCTAATTGGCATCTTAGATCTGCGAATGGGTCTCAGTGGTAGTAGTTTAAACATACCAGGTGGTGGTACCGAAGGTTTTCATGTTCTACGTGTTCAAAATGGTTCACCCGGACATAAAGCTGGTCTAGAGCCATATTTTGATTTCATTATCAGCATTAATGGTGTTCGACTTGATACAGACAATGACAAATTTAAAGAAATTTTGAAAGCTAATATAAATAAAGCAGTTGAATTACTTGTCTATAACAGTAAAACACAAACAGTTCGACAATTACAATTAACTCCTCATGAGAATTGGGGTGGTCAAGTAATGAACTTTGACATTTTCCTTTCTATTTCAATTAACTATTTTCCTATAGGGATTACTTGGCTTAAGTATTCGATTTTCATCATTTGACAAAGCCAATGAAAATGTTTGGCATGTACTTGATGTTCAACCGCATTCACCAGCTTCATTAGCTGGTTTACGTTCTGACACTGATTATATTATTGGAGCTGATACATTACTTAATGATGCTGAAGATTTTTTTGCATTAATTGAAAGTAATCAAGGCAAATCACTTAAACTTTATGTTTACAATTGCGATGGCGACTCAACACGTGAAATAAGTCTTACACCAAATATTGGTTGGGGTGGTGAAGGTAGTTTAGGTTGCGGTATTGGCTATGGTTATCTACATCGAATTCCAATTCGAACAACTAATTCACCACCAATTACTAAATCAAATCCGTTAGTCATTAATGGTGACAAAGCTCCGTTACTCTCTTCAATACCTCCGCCGAATATGGCTGGCGGAAGTAATTTGAGTTTTACACTTCAACCCGTTAATATGCCACCGTTAACAGTTACGATGCCAAATATAATTATCCCTCCTCCCATTCTTACTAATACAACGAATGAAACAACAACAGCAGCAGCATCGAATATTGGAACACAACAAACTTTATCTACTGATCCTAATCAATTTGCTAAGTATGTATAGAATCAGTCAAATATTTTTGTTTTTAATATCACAATGAACGATTTTAATTCGTTTCGTAAAGACTTGACGTATCAAAAACTATTCATCTTCATTATTAGTAATGTAAACTAATGAAAATCAGCCACGTAGAGTTTTGTACTAGCGTGACATTAATCTTCTTATCGATCACATCCATAGTGATGAGACATATTTGATCGAAATAGACAGTCATTAGGAATAAACAATTTTTAGATTAAAAAAAAAGCTATTTCGTCGTATTTACTAATCAGATGACTTATAATAAAATGTATCGCCAGATACAAGGTCATGTTCGTATATACAATCAATTCTAGCATCTCTTGGGAAACGCTAATAATAGATCTTTCTTCAGAGAAATTCAAAGTGGGGTTAAATAATGTTTTAGTTATAACATTTTCTTTTCTATAAGTGTGCATCTATCCTAGAGGAAAGTCGAACACAATCAATCAAGACTACATAGAAGAATAGCGAACCGTAGACAAGATTAATCTATTTTGATGTTTTCATACAACGTGTACAGTTTCAGACATAAACTATGAAATACGATGTAGTTATGATTCTTAATCACAAGGGGATATCTGTTTTGGGGCACATTCCCTTCCCCCATACTTTTAACTATTGCTTCATAATACATGCGTCAAGAAGGCATAAACGAATTTGGATATTTTCCAAGTTTCTAATAAACAGAAGTAAACTCGGAATACCATGAAGCTTAAATGCACAGTATTAAGTTTTAATTTATATTCCTATTTCATTAAAGACATTTTGGCGATATGAACCTGAACACATCGACTAACATAGCACCATCTGCTACTCCTACAAATTTCATGCCAACCTCAAGCACCGTTCAATTGCCACATTCTGCTCAGCAACAACCAATATATACGGCTCCTACAAATCAATTTTCATCGAATTTCTCACCTCCGATGTTTCCTCAACAGCAATCACCATATAATCCTCCTACTAATCAATATTCGTCGAACGCCGCACCCCCAGTTTTCCCTCAGCAACAAACAGCGTACACCCCTCCTACCAATCAATATTCATCGAACGATGCACCTCCGGCTTTTCCTCAACAGCAATATTTTCAACCTGTACCTCCTACTCTCTTCGGCACCTCTCCACAACAGCCACCGTTTCAATTCAACTCTTATCCAACGTCTCGCTCTTCGCCATACACTCATGACAATCATAGTCATCAGCATGAGTGTGATGGTCACAGTCATAATCATTAGCTAATTATTGTTATTTTGTTTTCTTTTGTTTTCGGTTTTTTTTTTGATTTACATCGGGTTTGATATGATTCATTATATATTTTATCGTTTAGTTTGACGTGAAGTTCATAAAAATAAAAGTAAACAATATTCATCTTTTTCTTATACTTAATTTGTTCGATTATTCCTTAAATTTTTCGTTGTTTGTTTCAGATATGATTTCTCGATGAAGTGATTTATTTAAAATCCTCTATTCTAGGCCCATTGGCATTCCTTGTCGTCCACATACCCTCAAGCACATAACTTCATTCGATGGTTGATACTCCAGATAAATTATGTATAATTTGTTTACGAAAACTTTCATCCCTATTAAAAGCAGATCAATTCCTATGGAAAAAGCAAATTGAAGAACATGTAGATAGAGTCTATTGCGAAGAAATTCAACAAGCAAAATTAAATGTCAATGATGAACAAAAACGAAAACATCATCGCGGTGAATCAAGTCGAACCGATGGAGAATCAGCAATACAATCAATTGATAATTCCGATGATAAAATTCTCTTTAATAGTTCAAGGTTATTTATTGAATATTTTCTTCGTGGATATAGTTCATTAAATTCAATATTAACCGAACATCTGGTTAATCATTTAGTCACAAATGATCAATTGAATGATTTTACATTATCATTATTCTCATCGCATACAACATCTCTGAAAAGATTGGTAATTAATATCAAATATTTAAGTCGATTACAATGTCATTTATTTAATCAACATCCAAATATAGTTGAATTGGAGATTATTTTTAAAGATTCAAATTCAAATCGTACAATAAATATGACAAATGAAGTATTTTATCAACATATATGTCCATCATTATATTCAAATTTCGATGATATTTACACTATCTATGGTCCATTTATTTTACATCATAAATACTCACGATCACCAACAGAATCAAGAAGGCCATCATTAACAAATAATCCCATATTACGAAATCTACCGAATTCGTCAGATGAATTTTCACACCATAAATTATTGAATGGAATATTTTCAAATTTACATCCAATCACAATTGACCGACTGAAAATATTAAGTCTGTCACATTATAAATTCTTTGCTGCTACACATTCAACTGCTGTACGAAAACATTCATTGGTGGACATGTCACCACTGATGAAATGGTAAATTTGAATGTCACTGC
>OENM01000265.1:23564-38213 GCA_900239745.1 Rotaria magnacalcarata | reverse complement strand
AAGAATATTCTAAAAGTTTCAGAGCAAACGGATGTTTCCTTCTCAAGATAATGAATGCGCAAGAAATACTCATTTCACGGCACGGTTAGAAAATCCAGGATTTTTTGAAAATTCAATATTTTAAGAAGGAAACCTTTGTTCGAGTTGAAACTTTTAGGATCTTCTATTGACCATGAAACCTATATACGGGAAGAATTTCAGGTCGAAACTACGTCATTCACAGGGGGAAAATGCTTTTCAATTTTGGGATTTTTCGGACTTCAAAATCTCGAAAATCCGCCTTTTCCCCCTTGCGTAATAGGCTGTAAAAAATTCTAGGACATCAGAGGCAGGCATTTTTAGCCACGAAAAACCGTAGAAGACAAAATTCAGCGGAGGTATTCAACATATACAAATTTTGAGCATCTTTTTTCCGTACCAAGCACTTTCCGACATGAATAGAATTTCTGTGGTCTGTATGAGATTCTGTTATCAGCGGTGCTCTCTGCCCCGCTAGCTTGCACCTCAGCATCATCGTTAAACAGAAAGTGTTGGCTAAAAAAACTGAATGATTCTCAAGTTATTCGCGTGCGACGTGTAGTTTCTTGCTCTTCTAAGTTTTCCGATGAAAACAGCCAATCAAAATATTTCGAAGCCGCATCTCACTGCTACGTAATTGTACTAAGAGTATTTTCCACACAGTAGTTATCCATCGAGAATCTTACCGAAAATAAATCTAACCGTTGGTTTTCATTTATTCAGTTCGACAAATTCGTCGTCAACAATGACAACACCAATGAATTTCATCCCAACGAATCTTCGTCTAATATTAAAATTCACAAATCTAACATCATTAAACTTGAGTTCAACCGATATTAAAAATCCTTGTTTCGATATCATTATTGATTCATTACAAAACTTAGAAACATTCGATTTATCATCGTGTCGCTCAATAAAATTATTCAATTCATTATTAAAATTATCAACGAAATTAAAATGGCTGAATCTATATAATTGTTGCTTTCATATGCAACAAAATCCATCCATAATGCATATATTATATCAATTAAAACATCTTGAATATTTAGACCTCAGCAACGATAATACATTCAATGATAATAACAATTCAATAATCGATAATGATAACGACATAAATCAATTTTTACGCGATGAATATTGTTTACCACGTTTAAAACATCTTGATATCAGCGGTCAAAAAACCATATCATCAATATCCTTACATCGATTTCTATCAAAACACGCTCATCTACAATTTCTTGGTTTATTTTTAACAAATGAAAAATATTCATCATGTATATTCGATAAGAATGATTCGTGCTATTCTAAACATCGTCATTACACGTACGATTTACAACATATACAAACAACAGCAATAACAGAAAATGATTTAATCCTATATGAACCCTATCTCGTTGAGGCACTATTACGCTATCGTGATCGATCGGGTTTTGTACAAAAAATTCTTTATTATGTTTTCTTTTTAACACGTTCATATCATCCAAAAAAACAAACTCGTCTTATTGAACTGATACTTCATGTGATGTCAATACATTCAAATTTACAATCCGTACAGATGGCCTCAACGGCATGTATCTATAATCTAACACGTGCACCAATAGCTGAACGAATACATGTCAAATACTTGGCACAAATTGTTCAAGCGACAATGAATGTCATGGCAACATTTCCAAATCAACAACAAGTAAAACGAAAATTTCAATTTATTTTATTTTATGAATTTTTGTTTTTCAGTTACAAAAAAACTGCTTATTGACATTATGTAGCGATCGCATTTTACATGAGCCGCGTTTTAATTTCTATTTGTTAGCAACATTAGTTATGCATAATTTACAGAATTATATGGATTTAGCTATTATACAGCCAGGCGTAGCAATCTTATCTTTGTTAACCACAAGAGTAAGTGAAAGGCCAATTTTTAATTCGTTCTATCAAATTAGAGCTGAAACTAATGGATGCCTAGCCGTATCCCTCGTTTTTTTTTTATTAAATAGGAGCTTTCTTGCTAGAAATGGAACTATATGATATGAAAAAACACTAGACATCGCATATTCTTCCACAAGCGGAATAAAAGCAATAGCTCTTTTTAATTTGAACTTTAGGCATAATGCAGAGTTCAGTGAGGCATAAAAAATCCCCTTAAGTCTTCTGTTCAGAAAGTGGCTCATGAAATATTCTACAGTCTTGCCAAATAACTATCGAAAACTTATCCTAGCAGATCCACGAGTGATGGTTTTCTTCTGAATGATCCCGCAATTAAATAAGAGCGCATTCTATACAACTTTATTTCTGAACGATGTTTTTTCTTGGTATATTTAAGTTAACAATCAGCGAATGTGCAGAATTAGGTTCAGCAATCAATTTAAAACGTTTACTTCAATTAATGGAACAACAAGTCGATCGTTTACAAAGTATGCACATCAATCAAAATCAACAGGGACTTATTGGTCCTACTGATGAAACTCAACAAACATTAATTGATATTGATATGACATTAAGTCATCCTCAACAATTAACCAGTGATGATACATTGCGTTTTTGTTTAAGTTTATTATGGAATTTAACAGATGAAAATCCGGTTGTTTGTGAAAATTTCATTCAATCAATGGGTTTACAATTATTTCAACGTCTTCTCCATTTATTTTCATCAGATACCATCGCATTGACAAAAATTGTCGGTCTATTAAGTAATATAGCTGAAGTATCACATTTAAAAATGTATCTCTACTCAATTGACATTATTCCATTAATGCAAAAATATATAAATGAAGCCATAATTGATGTTGCATTTTCCGCTGGTGGAATTCTCGCTCATCTACTTTATGGACAAGTTGATGATGAAATCAATGTAGAACTCTGTCAACAAATGAGAGATGCTATTGTAACATGGCAAAATCCACATACAAATATGGTCACGTATAGGTAAAATAATTACATAGATCTCAAATGAGATGAGTCTTTTACAAATACAAGTAGATATCGAGCTTTTTTAAGAGGTAGTATGAAGAGGCCTGAGTAGGACTACATCCTTGGGATTCTGTGGTATACTTTAACAAAACTGAAATAGAATGTTGGAAGATTTATTAGATCACATTGAGCGTAGACTTTCAAACCTATGTCAACAGCGATGACACAGCCCTTTCGTGCTTATTTAATTTCATTCGTTAAAATGGCCCACGCTTCTCTGAGAGTATCATGACTGAAGTCGTATAAACATTCAATGCTAATTTGACAGTAGCAACTGTTGGCCCAGACCCAGGTGAATCAATCCGATACCGAATCCCATCGGATTCTATGGGTCCTACCATCCGACGAAATCCCGTTGGATTCCTGGTTGAGGAATCAATGACGGATCCGACAGTCGTATTTCCAATCATATCCGATTGTCGGAACCAATGAAATCCGAAGCATTCTGATTGACGGTTCATGTCGGATTTTATCAGTTTCTGATACTAGGATCCGATATCTATTCCGGAACCAGGAATCCGACGATAATCCGATAGTTTCCTTGCGCCTTCCGAAGAGCTCCGTCGGATTCCAATAGGAACCGATCGGATCCTAGGCTAGGATTCATTCTCCTGGGAGATCTGGAACGCGTATTGAATTGATAGGCTCTAATGACGACATCTATTTTTTGCTAACACTAACGCAGGAGTGAAAATCAGAAATACTCGCTATAAGATGCGCATTTAGTGTTGAACTATTGCTTACTATCATGTGAAATTAAAAATAAATTCATTATTCAAGAGATACCACGGTTCTTGAAAGCAAGATTTTGGTGACATCTATCGCTCGAGAATTTCGCAATCGAAATAGAGTTTTGCTTAACTGTTGATGCGTAATGAGTAGTATTCCGTATGAAATTACTAGTATAGTTTTTCTTCATTACGAGTAGAAATTTCTCTAATATCATCGTCAATAAATTAACGTTGTGCTTCACTTAGAATAATTTCTATCAGCATTATTCACCATTATTAGAAAATAAGATTTGAAGGTTGTTCCAATATAGTCGAAATTTACTTCTGCAAATTTGTAAATTGATTTCTTGATATGGAAACCATGCTTAATTACAGCAGTTATATTTCGATACTTAACAACTGTATTACGAATTTTTCGCATGTAGATCGTTTAAACCATTTTTACCATTACTTCATTGTATTCGACTACCGGTCGTACAGTTATGGGCAGTATGGGCTATTCATCATGTTTGTAGCACTGATCGTAAGTATCCGAGGAGAACATAAGCGAAAGCATAATTAAATATTTTTTAAGGTGCTCGATACGGTCGAATAATTCGCGAGGAAAAAATCTATGATATAATGCAAAAGTTAAATGATGATCTAATCTCATCGGACTGTTCTGATCCGCTGATGGTTCAATTACTCAAATCAATTCTTCATCTTCTTAAACCGCACTATTCCAATCGTCATCGAAATTCAAGTGCTGTTGCAAACTGAGTTAAATTCATTTGCTTTTTCCCACGTCGACGATTATGGGTTCCGTATACGGTTGTGAACGACCATATACGCTTCCCTCTTTATTTTACAATTCAATGTCGATAAGTAATGTCATTCTTATCAGAGTATTTAGCTTTTTTTCTCAGTAAAACCGATGTACACAGTGAATCATATTATTTTTGATTCGACGCATAGAAATCCTTCAGTTATTTCAGGTGATCTCGATTCTTTATTAGCTTTTTTGTTTGTTTTTATATTCAATCCAGCCGGCATATTTTTTGCTGTAAAATAATCCTGCGAACATCTGCTGTGCAATTTTCTTTTCTTGCTGTTCGGAGAGTTCAACAGGAAAAGAAAAATGTTTTTTATGTATAATTAATAATTGTAAATATTTTTTGTAAACGTTTTCGCGTGAACGTTAATGAAAACCCCAAACATATTGTAACGTGAATTAAATTTATTTAGTTTTAAATTTTCACGCATCTGCACTACTCCGTTAAATCGTCAATTAGAATGGAGGATACACATCTGTCATGTACATCGAATGCCCGATAGAAAATTATAATGCATTGAAAGATGTCGTTTTTCGTGTTTTCCCGATTTTTAATGAGATACTATTAAATAGATTTTCACAATCACGAAATCCATTGGAGACATTCCTGTGAGAAATGAGCCTGATTCTATTTAATGAGAACTAAGCAGCTATATTTGAAATTAGTAAATTAGTGTAACAAAAACACAAGTTGACAACCGTTCACGATTAAGAAATTATTTTTATGAAAGAATAACCTATTTTTTCTCATCCTGAGCAGTCACTGTTGTTGTGTTTTGTTCTCATTTCGTGATCGTGAAAACCTACTTCATTAAAAATTGTGTAAACACGAGAATGACATCTTTCAATTCGTTTTAATTCTCTATTATCTATTTCTCGTGCGTAATAGAGGCATATCCTACACTCTCATTGGTGATTTAACTGTTCAGTATAAACGCGTGAAAACTTAAAACTAAATTAATTGGATTCACTTTGCCGTGTGTTTTGGGGTCAACTCAACCAGGTATTTTATTTATGTGTATGGTTCTTTTTGTTTTGGAGAATGTCTTATACCAGCAACAAAAAAAAGTCAGTTTTAATTACTTTTTTCAGATTTATAAAATTAGGAATGGCAGCACGTCAACCCGTTAAAGTACAAAAGGTTATGGTACAGCCGATTAATTTAATTTTTCGGTATTTACAAAATCGATCACGTATACAAGTTTGGCTATACGAACAAACAACGACACGTATCGAAGGCTATATTATTGGTTTTGATGAATATATGAATCTTGTTTTGGATGATGCTCAAGAAGTTTCATTAAAGAAAAAGGAACCAAAACAAATTGGAAGAATTTTACTCAAGGGTGATAACATTAGTTTAATTCAACAAATTCAACCAACAGCAACGCAAGCTAAATGAGGTGATTCTTTTATAGAGAACAACAAAGTTATCTTCTGTGTATTTGAATGTGTGTAGTCGTGTCTCTTTCGTCTCTCGGTTGGTCTTTTCTTGTATCTAAACATGAAAAATAAACGGACTTATTGTTGTTATCATTAACATTATTTTTATTTGATCATTGTTATTTATTTTTTCGTTGATAACGACAAGACTGCTGCTGCTGCTGCTGCTGCTCGGTCAGTCAAGTTAGATAGAAGAGCGGAGAGTTTGTAGTGGTAAAATCAATGTAAGTTACACGTAGTCTATAGCTTTCTTTTACTTTACTATGTAGAACCTTATGAGAATGATGAATTATTGTATTTTATTATTGACGTCATTCTGAGGGGTGCACAATTAATAACGTCTGTCATGAGTAATGATATTTGTGAGTTTTACTTTGTAGATTTTTCAGTCTATATTTATTCATATCTTTTATATATATATATTTGTCATTTATTTTGTTTATAGGAACCATAAATCAACTGTTGTTCATTGAATTCTCCGTAACGTGTAAGGCGTATTTCATGATAAATATCCTCAACTAACACAGAGGACATTGTCTGGCCTATTTTTCTATTCTAATATAAGTAGGCCATTCATTGTTCTTGAAAGAGAATGCATTGAAAATAATTTTGACTTGTATAACGAATGATATTAAAACCGCATTTTGCTTTTCTAATTCGTACTAAATTTAATTAATAAGAGCAAAACTCTGAATGATTATTACCATTTTTTTTCTAGACGATTTGCCATTTTTTTCGATTGGCTAAAGTCGCTTAAACATCCAAAAGAAAGAATACTAGAAAGATAACTATTATGGATCAACCTGCAAGTAATCCAGCCATTTCAACATATACAGGCTCACGTTTACTTAGTCCTATTGCTGATATGGCCGGTCTGCCAATTGACCAATTTAATTTTCTTCTCTCTGAAATAGTGGCATTAATTTTGGCCATGTGTTTTCGACGTTTTCTACCACCTAAGCCAAGCAATACATTCGCAAGACATCTAGTCGGTACGATATTTGAAATAATAATCTGGATGACGCGCATTCTTGGATAGAAAGTTCCTTTCTTTTACTCATCAAAGTGAATTATTCGCCCTAGTACACTTTTACATGCACTGAGTTGGTAGAGTACCGAAATAGAAAATTTGCCGCGAGGCACTAAAATCTAACGCAGCTTGAACGTTTAGTTAAGATTAATTTAAAATAAAGTTAATGAAATATTTTCTTAGCAATTAGAAAACTCCTGTCAGATGGAGTTTTGAAACATTTGATGCATGAAATTCTTCGCATATTATTATTAATTTTAGCAAGCCTTCTTGGAATTGCTATAAGCCATTTCTGTTTCGGTGCACAAATATGGCATCTTATTATCCAATCATCAATCGTATATCTAATGCTTCTTTGGATTCCTCCCAAACATTCCTATCTTATTATATTTATATTTTGTATGATTTATATGAGTGCAGGTAAAACTATTCGCGCATGAAATCAAACCAAATAGAATATCCTGTTCTTTTCCCTCGTCTAGTTCATATTCATCGTTTAATATATGATTATGGAAATTATACACTTGATATAAGTGGACCATTGATGATAAATACTCAAAAATTAACAGCACTTGCATTTGCATTTTACGATGGTTATCGTTCTAAGGAACGTACTAAGGAGCAACGATCAAATGAAGAACATTTAACATTGAGTGACGATCAAGAAAAACAGAAAATTACCGATATACCAACTCCTATAGAGTTTCTTAGTTATATATTTTATTTTCATGGAATATGCGTTGGACCGTTATGCTTTTTTAAAGACTATTGTGATTTTGTTGAAGGACGTAATCTACTTGTTATACCAACAAGCAAAATCAGCGATGAACAAGAGCCAATTCAAATTGAACAGCCATCAATATTTTGGCCTCTATTCACAAAACTTTCTCAATGTGTAATTTGGGGATATTTTCTATTAGCTTACACGCCCTATTATCCCGTAGAATTTAATTTAAGTAAAGAAATGGTTAGTTCTCCTTGGTTTAAACGGCTCTGCTATCTTTTATTTTCCACATTCTGCGCTCGCGTAAAGTAAGCATATCGATTTAAGTATTAAGAGAAGAATTTAATTTTTCCGCATTAGATATTATTTTGCGTTTATTCTATCTGAAACTGTTAATAATGCAGCCGGTCTTGGCTTTGCTGGTTTCGATAAAAATGGAATACCACAGTGGAATCTTCTGACCAATGTGAAACCACTTCAATTAGAATTAGCAACAAGTTTGAAAGTGACTATCGATGTATGGAATATGCGTAAGAATAAAATGAATTGATTGAATCGAATGTTTAAAAATGTGTCGTTTTCTTCCATGTAAATATAGAAACGGCTCTATGGCTTCGCCGTGTTTGCTATGATCGAATACACAAAGGTCGAACATTGGGAGTTTTTGTACTTTCGGCACTTTGGGTAAGTCGGAAGATCAAGAGAACATTTTTAAAAAATAAAATAGATACGAAAATATTAGCCAATGAAAAGCAGTTAACCAAATGATGAGTTCGGATTAGTTTTTTTTTGTTTTTTTGAAACATCTGATACCTAATATAGATTTACTCTTAGAAAGTGAACTAAAGGCATCTCGCGTTAACTAGAAAAAAGAATTTCTACTGAAGAAGTATATAAATTTCGATGAAATTAAGAAAAATTCAAAACGAGTTCATTTTATGATCAACGTTTTGCCGTTTGAATATCTTCCTGCCAAGAGAAATTGCATTACAACGACACTTAGATTTGTATGTACTCCGACAAAGAAAATATTGACGTTTAGTTCGAAATCCCGGATAATCAATCATTTGTCTAGTTGCCTTAGATTGTGTTCTGTTCGAAGGTATTTCTATTCATGTGTCAGAAATAGAGAAAAAAAACTGTCTAATCGATAACGCTTATCTAGAAAAAATACGATTTTATATGTGTGAATCATTTCAACATTCAAATAGTTGAATGGCAAACTTTGCTTTTAATGTCAAATGATGCTTAGAGTTGAAGGTAAAAGTATAACATTGTTGCGTGTTTATGTTTTACATTAATAATCACTATTTACAGTCTTAGTTGAATCAAATGCCTTTTTTTTGCTTCTTCTAACATTCTTTTATGGATTAACAACGCATGTATAGTGTATCGTTTTTTTTGTTGTTTTAATGATTACTTATCAGACTAAACTTTACATAATTTTTAATAGATGGCGCATAGTAAAAAAAAATAAAGAACAATGCCTATTACTAGAATAAAATTCCAATAATAATATCATTATCCTCTTAAACTTAGTATTAACCAAAACCATAGTAACCTTTAGTTTTATTTGAATAGAAATTACCTAATCCGATTTGTCAATCTGTTTGCATATTATTGAATTATTATTATTTCTTTTTCTAGCATGGTTTCTATCCGGGATATTATGTGTGTTTCATCTTAGGAGCTTTTGAAACTTATGCTGGACGCGGCATTCGACGACAAATACGTCCGTATTTTCAAAAAAATCAAGCGACAAAATCTATCTATGCATGTATAACATGGTTAGGTACTCAGATAGCATTGAACTTTGCTGTGACACCATTTGTTCTAATGGAAATTCAGAAAGTTTGGTATTTCTATGAAACATGGTATTTTATTGTGCCAATTGTTTCAGTTATTCTTGCATTAACATTAAAGGGAGCAAGTTCAAAACCAAAGAAAAATCAATAAATACCCGAAAAAAACTCAAAATATAAAATTTACAATGATTTAGATTTTATTTTGTTGTGTTTATTGATGTAGCTTGAAATATTAAAAATTTTCTTCGTCAGTTTTGTATTTCAACAAAGTCATTACTATAAAAAAAAGATTTTATAATGTATATAAATCTTATTGAATATGGTATGAAGGTGTTATGGCATACATCACGTATAGATTTGCGTGCGTTTAAAAGAAAGATCGAACGTGCTGTTTAAAAAGATTATCTGGTTTATTTTCACTCTCTCACGATGTATTTCATCTTGAAGGTTGCTCACATAGACCCACACATCAAATTAGCGTGGAAAAGAAAAGTGCAAATAAAACAATTCTCGATTTTTCTTTCTTTCTTATCATTATGAATGTTGATGATTTAGTTTGAATAATAACACCGATCACTTCTAACAAGGTGCAGAAACTTCATCGTAAAGTTATTTATATATATTTATGAATCATCGATCAGCATTATTATTATGGGTGTAAAATTTGATAGAATAAGCGTCAATATGCGAATAAAAACCTTGCTTGATAATTGAGGGTATTAGTCACACTTAATGGCACTCCTATAACATGTGCCAAACAAGAATGTATAGCTCTATGTGTTTGATTCTGAAAATCATGTTTTTCTTTTCTCTTAATAAAATGAAACAGAAAGAGAAGAAGAAAAAAGGATCATAGTCATATTTGATTGCTGATATCTCGAGAGAGATTCAAAAAACAAAAGTCAGTAAAAAACCAGTGAAGCTAGTCGTAATAGTTTATTTTCTCTCTCTCCCCCCCCCTTCTTTTTTCTTTTTTAGTGCTAATGCATTCTCACGAGTCCACAAGAATTTCTCTTGTGCTCTCGTTTTTTTTCTCTGACTCTTATGCAAATTTGTTTCTATCATCAGAGAAAAGGGGAGAGAGAGAGAGAAGTAGTATCACTTTAATCATATTCTTCTACGGTTGTTAGTAATATTTATGCTGGCAGTGAGAAGAGTTGCAGCCACAGAAAAGAAAAAGAGATATTGTTGTGATAAAAAACAGAATTCATTATTAGAACAAATAGAATTCACTATGCAGTTGAGCATATATAACTATCATGAGTGACATGAACAAAAACTATCGATCTTCTCTTATTTTTCTTTTTTTTTAATGAAATTGAGCACGATTGCGGAGAATCAACGGTTTGACTTTGGTAAGTTTTTACTCTTTATTAGTTCTCAAAAGTGGGTAGCGAAACTAAACACGCGTGCAAAGAAGAAACCGGATATCTGTACAAAATAAACCGTCGACATTAGCAAGTCAATAATAAATACACGTGCATGGATTATTGCTCAAATGGATTTTTGTCTTCATATGAGTCACATCTTCGATTTTTTTCCCTTTACACATAAGGTTTCAACGCTCTAGTCAGTTTTCTAGCTTTCTACCTACTCGCCATTGTTGATATTTGACAAGAGATTAACGTTTTCTTTTTTTTTTGAATCCTTAACATCATCTAGGCCTTTTTACGTCGCATACTGTCGAACACTTTCACGACCTTCATCCTCCGGTTGTACATCTGTCGCAACAGTATGACAAAATTATCATCTTAGATCAGTGCCTGTGCTTTTCAAACGGCAAGTGTGCGTAAAACTTCTGGTGTTATTTTCTTTTATATGCATGCATATGTTATCGAAGCCGTGCGTTTCCCTTTTGTTATAATAGTTCGACTAGAATCATTTGTACGTTTATGTGTGCATTCGCGAAACATGGCGCAATGACAAATGCGAGTGAACAGAGATGTGTTTGCCAATAAACACTTTTGACAAAAATAGAGAAGGATAACCGATAATAAATAGTCAAGTCTATAGATTCTTGCTTATTACAGTGTAAGAACTCGTGTACTGTTCTTTCGCGATCTCTCTCTACTGTGCCATTTTTTTTAGAAAAAAAAACAGCTGCACCAGCGACTTGTAGAAATGGCAGGCAAAGCGCTATACATAGAGCGATAGAACAAAATAAAAGAAAAAAGAGAATCTCATTTTTTTATACGCTCGTTGCTGCATATACGTGTGCGTATGTAGTTGGCATCATCAATAGAAGACACTAAAGCAAGAGAGAAGGAGAAAAGTTACTTCATCATAAATGGCATCACGATTCTACCGAAATCGCGCACTCATCGATCCATGACTTGTACAAGTCAACACAGCAGAATCAAATTATGTCTCTAGAAGAAAGAAGAGTCTCGGCTGTCACACTTTGAAAGGCCAAAGGCAAGTATAGACAGGTGGGAAAGAGAAAAACCTTCAGATATTACCATTTTTATATATTACCTTTGCATGTCTCTCGCAATTTTATGTTCTCGTGCGTATTTGTTATTTACTGATGATGATTAAAACCGTGAAGAAATATACATATTTGTGTCGATACTATAAAAGCATCTTTTTAGACAGTAAAAAACGAGAAAAAAGAAAGAGAAGGAATCAACAAAATAATGAAAGACCACACATGCATTTGTTGTTCGAGTAAGCACTGTGCACTAATTGATAAAAGAAACATAGACACATATATGATCTGACGGTAACTGACAGCTGCTCGAATCAGGTTAACATTGTGCTTTACAGGTGAGTTCGTTTGATGCTATTTAGTGATTATATAATTAAACTTCCTGTACGGATAAATTATTATAAAAAGATGAGAAAATTGTTTTCGCCTGACTTAAAGGAATTAGCCTAGTAAATAATTTATATATATATATAAATATACACATCAATTTTTGTAATAGAGGAAAGTGAAGATATCACATGTCTGAAACGTCTTCGTTTCAGATAGGAAAAGAAGTTTTTTTTTGTCGGATAAAATCTAGACGAATTATGATTGTATTATGAACAACAGTTAATGAAATAGAAAAGTCTTTGCGAATAAAAAGTAAAATACTGTTCAACGAACCGATATATCATCAAGTTTTGAACACGCATAGTGAATTTCATAAAATGACACGCTTCTTAACTTCTCTCTTTTCTACTGCTATCTCACGTTTGTCTGTCTGTCTGTCTACCGTTTATTTTCTTATGTTCTTCTTTTATCTGTATCAACGTTTGTGATGATCGAACATCAAGTAATTTTAACATTTTGGCATTATTCTACCGATGAAAAAAAAGCAAATGAGACACAGACACAGAGACAGAGACAGAGAGAGAGAGAGAAAGAAAGAAAAGTATACGCGCGCAAATACCATTTGTGAAGCTGCAGAAAAAAGGATGGCAGTTCTTCTACACTGTAATGGTGTTACGACGATAGCGAAGAACTTGGGGCGTCGAGAACGTTGTTCTTTTCTTGTCTGTGTTCCTTGCTCCTTCGCTCCCGCTCTCTCTGTCTCTTCTGCTATTCGGATAGTGGCGTATTTGACACATGAATATGAGTAGTTGTATTTCTTTCTCTTCATCTCATGTCGAGGGGAATAAAAAGAAGAAAAGAAGTAAATGAGTCCTTGTTAAGTTGAGCAGCTTGCATGCTTATGATCGATGCTAGCCTCTTTTCGTATATAGTCATATCAAGATTGAATATCGTTACTATATATATATTCGGTTCGATTACCCGAGCTCTTTTTCTTTTTTTTTTATGTGCCTTCCGATTCCTTGACGACAGGTAGAAAATTTTTGTCATAAATCGGTTACTAAAAGCGTATCCGATTACCATCAGCATCAATCTTCTTCTCTCGTACAAATGTTTTTCTAGTTTAGTTGTTACAGATATAGGAGAAGAAGAAAAAAAAAGAGAAATTTCTTCTATAGCCATATCTCTAGATTTTCATCACTCGCCTACAGAATTAGACGGACATGTACATTGATGGAAAAACTAAAACAATAGAGATAAATATCGACCTTGTATTTGATATGGAACTTATTCTCCTCAAAATATATGCATATAAACAGGCAAGTTTTCTATATTTATATCAGAAGTGTTATTAATTTGTGTGTAGGAAAGATATTGTAAAGAAGAAGAAAAAAATAATAATAGTAGAAATATGCTAATGTCTTAAGAAAAGTGAAAAGCATGCGTGCGTTCAACAGCATACTCTGTACGCATGATTTATGGTGCGCAATGTGTAAATGAAATAGATGGTAGGTAATAGAAATTTTAAAAAAGACGAATGGTTAGCATGTCATATAGAAGAAAAGTAAATAGGCATTCCTGTTTTCTTTTCCTTTTTTGTGATATAAGAGAAACCAAGAACTAGAGATTGTTACTGTTATTATTTAAAGGACTCAATATTTTTTCAACAAGTATTCATTATGCATTGCACGCACGATTCTTTTTCATCATTATCATCAGTTTCGCCGTTGCGAATAAGCATCGGTATTGATCGAATAACATTATTATTCTAGAATTGCCTATTTAGTACTCGTTCTATAAATATTTCTCCCGTCTTGTATGTTTTTGTTCGTCGATTGCTTAATAGACTATAAAATGCCAATTACTTTCGATATCCTTCTATGTTTTACTGTTCCACTATATTTATATGTATATATATACACATATCGTGGCATAATAATGGTAGCTTACTAATAGGCTACATCAAGGTGAAATCGGCTCGTTTGTCCTTGTTTACGAATTCCTTTTGTTTTGCTTTTTTGACAGCAAATTACACATCCATATATGGGTGAATCCACGGATATCGAACGACGTTTTTGGAAAAATTTTTTTATCGACTTTTGTTTATTCTAGTTAGCTGGGTCGGGATCAGAAAACAGCTTTGATCGAAAAAAGTTGTCGACTTTCACTTTAGATGAGGGATATCTGGAATATTTTCTAGGAACATCTAATGAGGGTCATCCAAATTGTTTCAATATTTTGGGTTCATATTTTGCCCATTATTAGAGGATCACTAGACTAGCATAACCTTCAAAGGATTCTTCTTTTGATTGAGATTTGACCGAGATATGAATGTTTCAAAACATAGATTTTTGATTTTTTT
>OENM01000265.1:0-23539 GCA_900239745.1 Rotaria magnacalcarata | reverse complement strand
TAAAGTGAAAGTCGACAACTTTTTTCGATCAAAGCTGTTTTCTGATTCGACCCGGCTAACTAGAATCAAAAAAAGTCGATAAAAAAACTTTTTCCAAAAACGTGGTTCGATATCCATGGATTCACCCATATACATATAACATAAAAAATATACATATTTCTAGATCTGATACGACATATCACCCAACTATTTTCATAAAATATGTATAATACTCATTCATACACAATGGGATCTCAACGATAATCCATCCTCGCTATATAAAAAAAAAATATATATATATATATCGATATCGGACAAACAGTGAAATTCGTAAATGTCTTTCAGTTTTTCTGCAACTGCCGTTGATCCACGCGGCACTCATTTTTCGTCAACAGCAAATATGCATCATCAACAGTATATGTCACCCTTAACTGGTTCCTCGTCATCGTCAACAGGCGGATCGCCAACAACAGCCATGCAAATTCCAGCGGCTACTGTTGCCGCTAATATGCCATTGTTAACATCGATTGCGAATGTTAAAGATTCACGTTGGCTAACGCTTGAAGTTTGTCGAGAATTTCAACGTGGAAAATGTACCCGGTCAGAACAAGAATGTAAATTTGCTCATCCATCTGCGCATGTCGAAGTCAATAGTGGCAAAGTTATAGCCTGTTTTGATTCACTTAAGGTTGGTATAAAGTTTAAAAAAAGAGAAGCTTTTTTCTCCTCATTGATGAAGTTCATATTTTAAAGAATTTTCCAAACCAATTCTTTTGATATTCACTATAACAAAAAAAACTCATTAAAAGAATTGCTTCCGTCTAATAAAAAAAAAGTATCTACTTATATCTACAATAAGGACATCTATCACGTTGTCATTTTAATGATTAAAATCAAAAACGCGAAGAAAAAAAGAAGATTGACCGTTGATTGTTTATTTTGTTTATCTTATTCATTCACTCACGAGAGCTATTCTATTTGAACATCGTGTTGATTATAACGACCTTTAACACAGGTAGATATGATATATGCATATGTGTAGAACGGAGTGAAAGATGATTTAAAAATCAACGTTTAGACTCGTTTTAATGTTGCATATGAATGCGAAAAAGATGAATGAGAAACTAGAGGCGTCATATCAGTTAGGAGAGGGAGAGAGATATACCTTCTTTTTCTGGATCATTATCATTATGATTCAACACTTCGAAGCGAAAAAAAAAGATATAAGATGAGTCTTGAGAAAGTAAGTTAAAAGAATTTTTCTTATCTTAAACACACAGACAATTTTGAATTCTCTTGCTTCATATTGCGAAAAAAGTGTCGACGATGAGTAGCAACAATTCACAGCCGTTAAAAGTTCCCGTATGCTTTTCTATTTAGTTTTTGTTTTGTCATGATGATTTTCATTATGAAAATAAAATTCTTTTTCTCTTCAATAGGGTAAATGCAATCGTACGAATCCACCGTGTAAATATCTTCATCCGCCTCAACATTTACGTGACATTCTACTTCAGAACGGACGCAATAATCTTATTCTTCGTAGTATTGGTAAACATAACTTTGGAGACTCTAAATCATAATGATGTTCTTCTTATTATTTTTTTATAGCTATGAATATTGCTGCGAATCAAGCTATGTATCCACAAACGGCAACTCATTTGCCGTATCCCAACGGTGCTATACTTCAAAATTCCCTACAACAATCTGCATCACTCGTAAGAAATTATTAGGTTTTTCTTTTATTAAAGAACAAGAAACAATTGATCTTTTGTAGGCGTCTTATTCTCAGCTAAGTTCAGCTGGTCCAGCTCAATCAGCGTTAGTATTCAATCAGGCTGGCCAAGCTTTTAGCATTCCTCTACATGCAACTCATTTACAACAATTAACACAAGGTACAAATACAACTGCTATGTATAGTCCAGACGGCGCGCAATATTTTCAACCGGTGACACAACTAGCCGCTCAACAAACTGGACCGAAGATAACTCGTACTGACCGTCTTGAGGTATGTTATCGAGTAGAAAAAAATCTTTTTTTCTTCATTTGTTTTACTCATTATTCCGACTATTTCTTTTAATCCTTTTATTAAAAAAAAAACAGTGGTAAGTGAGATATGTAAATGTCTATATCTAGCAGCCAGGCGCGCCAATCTATATTCAAATAATTGCTCCATCTGCACGCTGAAGCAGCTAGTTACAGAAAAACTAATGAGTTCATGTCGAGCAGCAGCCAGCAAGCCACTTTCCCTGCCATTCTTTCTTGAACTCTATTTGGTTCACTAATCTGCTCTGAGCCGTTCTTATGCCGCCGTTGTTGCTGCTGTTTTATCGATAAAAAAAATCATAATCCAAAATTGGAAGCATGTATCTCGCTCATACGTATATATATATATATATACACATACACATATAGATATACGTATTTATGGTTCGCTCTCTCGTATAGCTTTGTCCTTGTTTAAACTGCTACTCAATTTTAATATTAAAAAAAAACAATTACCCTCATAATGGCGAAACAAAAAGGAAATTTTCGATTATCTAGATTTATTCAAATAACAATTCGAATCATGATATTTTACAGGTTTGTTATGAACGTTAAAAACTGTATAAAATATGTATGCTGATATTTTGGACCTGACATAATTTCTATTTATTTCTTTCTTTCTTTTCCCCCTTTATTCACGTACCTTACACATATTAATTAGTGTATCCCATTTAGTCTTATTTTGAACTTGACACGCTCTATGTAAGTGACGAGACCTTGCAAGCATAAATCGAGGCCAGCTTATTCTTTCGAGTAGCCATTTTATTTATCACTATCGTGCACTTATTTTTCTAACACTTGTGTTTATGTTTAAAATATTTCTTGTGTGCTTAGTATCTACGCATTACACGACTTGTAGTTTCCTTATCTCTATGCTTATTGCTTGCTTCTCTAGATATTATTTGTCTTTATATACATATATATATATATATATATATATATGTGTGAATGTGCATGTTTGTGCCTTGTTTCTGTTCAGCTTGTGTTGATTTTAATTCTAGGTGTGCTATGATTTTCAGCATGGACAATGCATTTATACACCCGATACATGTCCGTATGCACATCCACAAGCACATTGTCCACTTGATGCAGATGGTCTTGTTACTGTCTGCGTTGATTATGTTAAAGGAAAATGTGCTCGTGAAACATGCAAATATTTTCATCCACCCGATCATCTTGTTGCACAATTGAAAGCTGTTAAAGCACAATCAGTTGCTGCTGCTGCTGCGCACGTTTATTCAGCAGCAGCTGCTCTTCAATATTCGCCGTCGACTTTTCAATTTGTTCAGCCCGTTACATTGAATAGTAGTCAATCGATATTGTCTGCATCGCCTACTACCTATGTCTATCCTCAACAAACATCTATTGCACCTGCTTCTTCTTCGCCATTGGTATGCTTTGCACGCTCTTTTTGCTACTGCTTAGTTTAATTTATAGATCGATTCTAATAGACGCACGCCGAGAGATTTTCATATTCTAAATGTTTTATTACTTTTAGCAACAACAGAATGTTCCCGAAGATGATGGTACTTATGCAAATAGTTTTGTTTCTGCGTATCAACCATATCCAGGACATATGCAAACAATTTATGCACGAGCACCATCTGTTGATTTGAAAGATGTAAGCTAATTAAATAACTCGAGACTCGTTTGATTTTCATTTTTTTTCCGTTTAGTCGACGCTAATGGTTTCGACAAACCATGATACATCATCATCATCGTCAACAGCAAATGATATTAAGGTTGGTAGGAGAAAAAAAACAAAAGAAACCATTCAGACTTTGTTTTTGTTTTTGTGGAGCAAGCAGTAGCCTTTTGTTTTGTTTTTCTGCCATTGCCTTATGTGAACGTGATGATATTCGAGCTTTATTGAACCGTATATTTATGTTTTTAGCCAATCACACAAATTATTTTTAGCCGGAACATTATGCGTGCTTAAGCTTATTACATGACGACTTGATGCACGTCAGAGACATTTATAATAGATCAATCGAAATACCGAGTCATATAAGAAAAAAAGAAAATTCCCATTAATAATAGTTGATTTTTCATTCTCAGACAAAAAGAAAACTTTGAAGCTTATTGTTTATGTATTGTTGTTATTTTTATTCTTTTGTTTGTTTATGCTTGTTGCACACACGATCTTGTCTCTATTCTCCTCTTTTGTACTAATCTAGGCAGCGATCGATCCTGTCAGCAGCAGCATCACACCGCAGACAAAAAAACGACCGCTTGAAGACGATACTGCTACTTCCGGTGCCTACCTACAGCTGGTATTGCACATTTGCTTTTTAAACCTTAGATTATTTATTCATTTAATTTTGCTTTGAATGTACGAAATTATGAAAAGTGATCGACCGACAATCTATGCTTTCTTAATCTATAATTTTACTAGCTTTAATCTTGCTTGAATTTAAACTGTTGACAAAATATCATTTGTGCTTTGCTTAGTGCCGATATGCTCTCTACAAGAACAAAAAGAAAAAAGCGCTCAAAGCAAAAACATAGATGAATAAATATTTCTTTTATTATTTTTCGAACTAATATGAATATCATGGGTCTATTTATTTTCTAGCCACATGGAACACAGATTATTGCTGCACCACAGTATATTCAACAACAACAGCAAACAGCTGTAAATACGCAACATCAAAAACGTTCAGCTGTTGCTGATCCGAAAACGGGCATACCCATGGCTGCTTATCCAGTAACAACATTTTCCTATCCATCTGCATCACCTTTGCCGATGCAGTTTCAACAGCCTTATTTAACTGCTGTTCCTATGACTTGTAAGTGAATCGATTGTTTCTTTTTTTCTTGTGAGCATGCGAAGGTCTTATTTATCATCTGAATGCTTGAATATCCTCGTATGCAGATTTGCCATCACCTGAAATAGTCGCTGCTCAGGGCGCGCTCGTTTCTGTGGGTTCATCTTATGTAACCTATATTGACAAAAAAGGACAAGTGAGATGTTTGATATTTGTTTGCGTGCATGAAAAAAAAGCATAGCTCCTTTTGCGTATGTTGATTATTTTGTTCTATTTGTTCAGCTCAAAATCAAATGAAAAGTACGTAAATTTAGTCGAGAAAATTAAATAGTTATTGACGACGTACACTCAATTCTTTATCCTCATATCCTAAATCTTATGCATGTATTATTTTCTGAGTTCGATATATTTTGAATGAATACGCGCATGTTGCATGACAATGACACACAATTCAATCAGATGATTAGAAATAATTAATTGTCATTTTAGTTACTGGATATACTTCCCATTTGCCGAGACTTTAAATCCCGCCGTTGTATGAGACCTCAATGCAAATATGTTCATTTATTGGAAGGTAAAATTGAATAAATAATAGTAGTGTTTTGTTTAATATTGAAATTTTGATAATTTAGATTTCGTGGAAGAAAAGAATGGTTATATATCTGTTTGTAAAGAAGCTATTTTGGGAAATTGCTCGAAAAATAAATGCAAATTTATCATATTTGTACTGAAGAACTTCAACGGCAAATTCTTTCTTTTCAATATAACAAAACTTGGCGTTCAAACAATAATATGTTAACTACAACGAGTGTTACTGCAACAAAAAATTATTCATATTAGCCATGTTTTTCTTTTTCTCTCTCTTATTATTTTACTTGTTTCTTTCTATATCGTCATGCAACCAAGTACGTACGTCTTTTGTTTTTCATTTTCTACAAACAAACTTATATGAACACAATTGTCTTTCTTCGTTTTCTTTTTTTTCGATTCATTCACACATTAAAAACATGTATCGTCTTATTTCTCTGTTGTTTCAATATGTTTATAATTTCTACATATTTTTTTTTTCTGTTTATAAAAAATTATATATATTTGTTTGTCCGTTGTTTCCAGTTTGTGATGAAAAACTTTTAACAGTAGATACACACAAATGTATTACTGTATGTATGAAGAAAAACAAGCAATTTAGGATCAGCAGGTTAATAAAGCTATTCTGTTTCGTTCGTTTGTTTGTTTGTTTTTATTTCTACTGTTCATATATCATTTTTCTTTTTCTTTTTCTTTCTCTTTGTTGTCTTTTCTTATATTCTTGAAACAAAACAAAACAAGAACAACAACGATTTGTCTTTTGCAAAAAAAACATCGATTTCATTGATATGTATTCGCAGATGAGAGTGAGAGAGTTAAGAAAACAATTCGAGTGAGCGCACGCACAGGAAACACTTAATAATAGAGAAGAGGAGTAGTGTCCGGTGTATTGATTTGTATGTGTGTGTGTGTGTGTGTGTCATTTTTTGTGTTAATCTATTTGTTTTCGATCTAATAATATAGGATATTATTCCTAGTCACGCGCGTCTTTCTCAGCTACACATTCCTTCTTCGTAGTCTGAACAGTAGTCCAAGTTAATTGAACAGAAAAGTCAATATCGAGTTGTTTTTATATCAGTTTTTTGCGGTGCAATATTGATGTTCATCCTAATTTCCTCGGAAAAAACTAAAATTCTTGTTTTGCTCCTCTCGAATAAAAGAAATAGATGCGAACAGTGTTCTAGATTGAATTGTTGTGGTTTTTCTCTCGTGTTGTTTTTTAAATCTTTCGCATAATTCTCTTATTGAAATAAACATACGAACGAGCGTGCTATAGGATCTCGTTGATTATGTACTCTTGTCACTGTTGTTGTTTGTTACTGGTGCTATTCCAGTTTCATTCTCTTTTGTCTTATGCGCGAGATAATACGTCGTTTTTTTTCTCTTGTTCGTGTAGATGTGTGTTATGAAGTTCGCTGAACAAAAAAAGAAAAAGAATCTTTATTGTAGGCATCTTTTTCTTTGTCTCCGTGGACAAGAAAGGAACAGCATTAAATAAATGAGCGAAGTTCTATGTGGTTTCTATGGAAAATGAACATGTTTTGAAGAACAAACAAACGAATTGTCTAATAATTTCATTGTCGTCGAGGAGTGATGTTAAATCATGCAATGCTTGAATTCAATAGTCTAGGACAGACGTGATTTGAATTTATAATTGAAATTAATTGTAATATGAATTGAACTTGAATATATTCCGATTTCGACTGAATTTATGAAGGTTAGTTTGTTGAAACTATATTCATAAAGCAAAACAAAACACGGAGTATCTGTTTTATTGTATTCAGTTGTCATTTATATCAGATTATTTTCATGATTTTTTTTCCGCTTAGAGGCCCACATCTCTCGCTCTTGTATTTATTTATATACTGTCATGAATATGCAGATTGCAATGTGGCTAAAAAGGAAATCGAATGCAAAAGTATAGTGTTAAGATCCTATCGCGGTTCGATATCTTGGTTTGTGCAGTCGGAAATTTGTCTTTCAGTTATTTCATAAGCAGGCTCCGAGTCATCATCTCTTGGATGAGTCAGCTATAAACATCATATTTTCATTAGTTTCAAAATATGTTTTCAACGCATTTTTATTCACCTTTGATTAGTAAAACTAATCTTCATCCAAGAAAAATGTGTTTGATGCATTTTGAAGTACTATTTTTATGATTTCCGTATTTTGAACGATAGAACCAATTTTCCCGCGTATATCTAATTTCCTATTCATTGTTAGAACAATGTCCTGTTCTTTGTGCATAAATTCTTATTATATTCGAATAATATTCTCATTTGTACTGGCAATCAAAATTCGTATATTTTTTTCTTTCTGCGACCGTTATTTTTTAAAAGATAAAATCTTTGATCGACAAATTAATTTATTTCATTAAAGATTTTTTTTGTTCGTCAAAGTCACGTCGATTTGATCTAATATATCCATCAATCATTGATATAATTAAATTATCAATGAGCCGGTTGCATAGAGATAGTTTCGGAAATCTGATAGTCTCATTGACAATAAGCACACATACCAAAATGCTTTATTTTATTCGTTTTTTTTCTCTTATAATCTTTTGTTTTCGTCACATTCTGTTTTGTTTTATAAGATACAAGTGAAAGAAAAAAAAAGTGAACAAAGTGCGCTCATAAAATTACAGTTCATCCACACTCGCAGTTCAACACAGACACACACACACACACACGTATATTGTTATATGAATAGAAGGAGGATAAATGCGTGAACAATAAATGAAATAATTTGGACGTTTCTGAACAACAACATTTTTCAGTATATATTTATAGATGGATTGAGAATAAACGAAAAGAAATTTTCTTCTTCTTCTTTTGACGACAAGACGGAAGACAAGCGGTGTGTGTAAATATCGTCTTAATCAAGGGAAAAGAAAACAAATCTGAAATTAATTTTTTTTGCTTTTGACTAGAAAAAGGCAGATCAAGTGTTGGTTGGTTTTTTTTATGTGAGCTCATTTCAATCTGGACTCAGTTCTCTTACTTGAGACAATTTAGATCCGTATTGGTTGTCGATGGAATGAGACTGATGATAGTGCACGAAGAAAACAAAAAAAAGATACATACACATATTGATGAGATACACACGCATACACACAACAATAAGCAAGATAGCGAGAGAGAGAAAAAAAATGACTAGATGGCAAGACGATGAGCAAGCTTCAGACGTGTAGATTCGACTGTTGAATCGTCATTTATTGACGATGTTACTGAATATGGTGAATTGTTTACTCCTGGGGGAGGATTTGTCAATGAAACATTGGATGTTGATGAAAGAGACGAAATAGATGAAGACGATGATTGTTGCTGCTGAACTGAAGTCACAGTGGGTTTTACATCTAGATTAAAATAAAGACATTTTATAGATCAACAAAGTTTAAATCGAAATAGAATATATCGTCTCGACAACATGATAAAGTTCTGATCAGAAGTCATAAAATGTGAAGTCCCCTAACTAAGCCAGGTAATCTCATCTTAAGTATTTCCGCTGAAGGCACACGAATAGATCATCAGCGAACAATAGACACATTTTGTAACTCTTCCCAGTATTAATTAGTAGAAAAGGAAGGATATCACGCCATAAAAGAGTTCTCTGCTGAGAACAAAAATCTCACTTTCGAAAACAAGTGGATTCTAGTCATTCGAGAAATTCGCCTATCATCGAATAGAATAAACTATCTTGTATCTTCTCATGCTAATTAGACAATTTAGTTGACCCCCGGGGCTCATATGCGTTCAACGATCCAATAATTTACTAGATGTCAATGTCTCCTTAAAAGAAAAAAGATACCATATAAATGACATATCCCTATTGGGACGTACTCAATGGTATCTTCTTTTCACTTATCTGACCTTTACGGAAATGGCAAAAGTATACTTTTGTTCTGCCAATAATATAAAAATCTTACTTGGTGAATTTGTATTTCCGAATAACGATGAAATAAATGAAGCGTTTGGTCTAACTATCATTGGCATATTTGAATTCGTTGGAAGAGTATTTATTGTGGCCGTATTGACTGAGTAACTACCGCTATTACTGGTTGCAGGTCGAGTATCATTTATTTGTTGTGGTCGTCTTTGTTTCGCTAGACGTTCTTTACTCGTCGTAAAAAGTGTTTGAATTTCTTCACATAATTTTTTGAAACGTCTTGCTTGTCCTGTTGAAATGAAATAATTTAATAAAAACGATTTGAACATTTTATTTTCTGCCTACCAGTAATCAGTGTGAATGTAACATAATAGGTATCAGGTGAAGATGAATCCATTGATTTTACTGTACAAATTTCTACATGAAAACGTATATTACGTTGAAACATAGACGAACGATCTGGCCGACGATATTCACATCGATATTGTGTACCCGATAGAACATTATGCACGAGATCGGGAGTCTTGAAAGTAAACACACTTGAAAAATAAGAATACTTCTACGATTGAACTTACCGATAAAAATGCATGAATAAGATCGGTTTTGATAGCTGCCAATGGTCGATCTTTAACAACAATCATATGATGATCTTCTTGCATAGCATCAATAATATGATGAAATAAAGATTTTTTGGTTGCTTCCGGTGTTGTGCCATATTGAGATGGTGAATTCGATGTCGTTGAACTATCACTTTCATTTACTAAAGAAACGAATATATATCTATATATATTCATTTTTCGAAATTATCAACTCACATAAAATTTTAGGTCGTCGATGAAATCGAGGCGTACCAACATTTTGAAAACTTTGCTTTAAATTATTTAATTTATGTCTCCATTGATTATTATTGGGTGTTTGCGCAAGATTCGATTGACTTGGTGGTGTATATATAAGTGAATTGTTGTTATTACTGTTATTGTTCGAGAGGACCGATGCTGGCAGTTCGATATTACTAGATTCGGGTGTTTGAGGTACCGGTGGTGGGGCGTATTGTCGTCGAGATGGTTGAGAAGATCTTGAGCCATTGCTAATTGCAGCTTCTGTATTAACCGATGAATAGGATTGATCACTACTAATGGCAATTGATTGTGTCGATGGTTGTGTGGTAAGAATGTTTTCATTCTGTGACACAGTCGATGTATTACGATGATGCCGATGGATTTGTGGAGCTGGATTTATTGGAGGAGGACTTTCAACGGATGGTTTGCCACTAGTAAATGCTGTAATTTTGTTGAATACATCTTTCTTTGTGATTGTCGGAGATGAACATGGACTGATCGATGGAGTATTATTTGCTGAGATTGTTTTATTACTAGAAGAAGAAACAAAAACCTTGATTTCCAAGTACCATATCACCTCGACATACGGTAAAAAAACTAATTTAAATGTTTCAACCTACTCATTATCAAGTATCTCACTGATGATTACAAAAGTAACAGAGTGGTACTTGCATTTAACAGCCTATTGAAGATTCTCTTATTCTCAGAGAAAAAAAATAACGCATCTGTTTTTTCATTGGTCTAATATAGATTAGTAAAACTTCATGATTATGGTTATCATATGCATAGGATTTATCCAATAGGATGAAAGCGGCTTCATTGACACTCGAATTTTGAAGTGTTTAGACGTTCTTACCACGGCGTCGAACAAAGAAACTCATGACATAAGGCACTAATAGATTTGCTACTCCAGAAGATAGTTTTGACATCATCCCCTTGGGTTTATCACATAGAAAAGTGATTAGACAACACGACCATCGGCAAACGTTTGAGAAGAAAATAAATGATGAGTTGTTAACTTCTTGTTTACCTTATGTTTGAATATAATTGTCGTCTTGGTACTAAAGGCGAACCTTCAGCAAGTTGTCCAACAATACCCGATCGATGTGTATTAGGATTTGGACTTTGTCCGGGATTGGTTCCATTCGAACGATGTCGATCAACACGTTTTTGTGGTACATCCGCTATAAATTGAATCATAAAAAAAACTAATTAATATCAGCCGCTTTTCTTATGTCTCTTTAATCAATTTACGTGATCCCGAACGACTTCGTTGTTTTGCATCTTCAACATCTTCATAACTTGGTTGACGCAGTTTACGATCAAGTAAAAGAAAATAAATGACTTTTTCTGTATTATGTCTACAAATAGAACATAAAAAAAGCAACGATTTAATTAGTTGTTGTTTACTTTGAATTTAATAAAGCTTCAATCAATCGTTGTCGATCTTTAAAACAGCCTAATGATGTCATAGCTGCAAATACATCGGCATCAATATCTTCTTCAGTCGGAATGATTGTTGTCTATAAAAATTAAAAAAACCATTCAAATCCTACAAACAAAACAATTTTCATTTTGTGTCTATTCATACTTGAACAACTTGCACCATTGGTAATTCCAATTCAAGTTCAGCTTTTGTTCCTCTGAATAATAGAAAATAAACAAATATATATATAAATGATTATCTTAAGAAATAAGGTAAACAAAAAACAAACGAATATATTCATGCAAGCAAGCAAACGGGTATGTTTTTTTTCGATCGACACCATTGTTACAACAACTACGGCAAAAGGGAAACCAGAAGCATGCTCCGAACATATATAATAGCATGAGCAAACAAACTTAAAAACAATATAAGACTTCACAAACATAGGCGAAGGATGCTGTGTTTTTCTTTTAATTGACGATGAAGATGTACAACGATTAGATGATATCGGTATACGATTACGACGATGAATAGGCGTATGTTCGCTAGTTACGTACTGTGTCACCCATGAATGTCGACTAACATCTTCCAACTGTAATAATCATTTATTAATAAAGAAAGAAAAAATTATAAGCAAGCGAGCATGAGCGCAAGAATTTAAAAAAAAGGATTTATTATGTTTCTGATTTTGAAAAAATAAAATTTAGTAAAAACAATTACCTTCAATCGTTTGTTTGGATCGACTTCGATCATTCCGCGCAGTAGTTGTTGACAATCAACTGGAACAAAATGTGGAATATGAAAAACACCTTTTTTTACTTTTTCGAGTAATTGCCGAAGATTATCATCATCAAATGGCAAGGCACCCTAAAGTTAACTTGTGAAAAACGAAAACTATTCATTTTCGAATTTAGATTTTTTTACCACAAGTAAAGCATATAGAATAACACCACATGACCAAACATCAGCTTTCCGTCCATCATATTTTTCACCCTGAATAGAAATTTAGTTTAGAAGAAATCTCTACGGGAATATTTACCTTGATTACTTCAGGACAAGCTGAATGATGAAAAAACAAAATTAGTATTGAATGTGTGCCTTTTTCTTCTGCTTACCATAATGTGGTGAACCACAACTAGTTTCTAGAAACGATCCTTCGACTTGTAACGATGCCATACCGAAATCTGCTACACGAATATTCATCTTGTCATCAAGTAATAAATTTTCCGGTCTAAAAGGAAATCAAGTAAGATCTATGCTTTCGGCCTATTCTGTTGTGTTCTCACTTTAGATCACGATGACTATAAAAGACAAAGAAAAAGAAAATTAATTTAATCCAACAGCAACAGAAAAAGAAATTATCTTCTCTTACCATATCATATGACTATGACAAAAATCAAGTGCTGATATAATTTGTCGGAAAAATTTTCTTGCTTCTTTTGGTGTTAAACGACCTTTTTTTACAAGATAATCAAACAGTTCACCGCCAGCAACATGTTCCAAAATTAGATATAAAT
This sequence comes from Rotaria magnacalcarata, assembly GCA_900239745.1. Classification (NCBI taxonomy): domain Eukaryota; kingdom Metazoa; phylum Rotifera; class Eurotatoria; order Philodinida; family Philodinidae; genus Rotaria; species Rotaria magnacalcarata. The sequence goes on along the minus strand of OENM01000265.1, from coordinate 10,494 downwards.
ATTTTCGACTTTCATACACATCATATAAACGTAATACATGTGGATGTTCAATTAATTTCATTATCGCTATTTCTCGCTCAACCTATGAGAGAGAAAAAAAACTTGTGTTTAAGAGAAAAACAACGAAGGATTTCGCTTTTTACTTTCATCAATACGGATTCGGATAAGGCTTCACGATTAACAATTTTAATAGCAACTTTTTCTCCCGTTAAATAATGAACACCCAATTTGACAAGTCCTACGAACAAAAAAAGATTCAATAAGAAACAAAAAGTTTCGAATCTTTGTCTACCTGTTTGACCTTTGCCTAAAGTTTTCTGTAGAAGATACGGTCCAACATATTGAGATGAACGCGGTGGTGCTGTTGTATTTGATGATTTTACATTGAACGACATTGCTGAAATTGAAAATTTCTCCGTATCGATCGCATAGACGTAAATCAAACTTACGTATTGATTGAAACGAAAATAAATATACAACTAAACAACTGTCTATCAGCTATTAAACATTATTTCTATCAATAGTATACTACTCAAACATATTTTTTTGATGATCATTAATACAAGATGATAATTTCTTTTGGATCTTATGGTAAAGTTCGGATATAGTTCAACCATAATCATCTCAAATAATCTCTTCATCAAAGTGCATAAAACGCTTCAATAAATGCATTACTATAAAAAATAGTTTTAAGTTTTCTTACATATAATTATTTTTGTTTCGGTTTTAAATTTTTTACTCTAAGAAAAAAATTCTTATCTATTTATTTATCTTCGAAATATATTCAACACTCTCTGACCTCTCTAACGATGTTCGTTCAGTTTTTTGCTTAGTGCCGAAATTCTTTCCGATATCTTCTCTTTCTTTCGATACTCGTCCTCCTCCTTCTTATCGGTCATCGATATTTAACCAAGATGTACAACTTGTTGTTTTTCTTTTGTGTACGCTTTTTTATTATTGGAAAAACTAACAAACTTAATCATTGACAAACAATAAAAAACCTTCATCGATTTTCTTTTCTAGATGCAATTTTTCAATCTATAAGAAACGAACTAGAGAAACAACAACAACAAAGAACTTAAAATGGTGCTCGATTTTGAATATGGTATTAATACAGGAAATCGCTTTCTACAATTCGTAGATCACGATGAAGAACCTGAAGCATTTATTGCTGCACAAGCACAAGAAGAAGCAAAACAAAAAAAAACTGTAACGAAAGATACAAAACAACCAGCAAAAAAAACGACGACTACAACTAAAACAGCAACAACAACGGCTAAGACCAACAAAGAAAATTTAACTACAAAATCAACGAATGTCGAACGACGACAACAATCAGCTACGGTACCAGCTGTTTTCGGTGATAATAACAATCAACAAATTCGTAGTGATAGTGCTCGAGGTTTGTTTATTTTTCGTAATGTGTTTGAATTTTAAACAAAAATTTGTTTTTCTCCGATCTAGGCTCTCGTGGTGGTTCAAGAAGAGGTGGTCCACCTTTTGATGGTGCTGGTCGTGGACGTTCACAACGTTTTACCAAATTCGAAGGACAAGGTTCAACGAATGAATCAAATGCAGGAGAACAAGGTGGTGACTCATGGAATAATGAATCAGGAACGCGTGGTGGCAGTCGAGGACGTGGTGGACCAAGAAGAGGTAACTTCGAAGGAGGCCGTGGCAACTTCGAAGGTGGTCGTGGCGGTGCCGGTCGAGGTCGTGGTGGACGTGGACGTGGATATTTCAATAACCGAAGTCAAGAAGAAGGTGGTGCACCACAAGAAACTAGTGCGTGGCAACAAAGTACCGAGTATGTTTTAGTCATATTGCTTTTTGTTCGTAGATAAGCTTTAGAGTAACACTTCAAAATTTCAATTAGAACAAGTTTATCCCCTTATCGGCATACTAACTTGTCATAGTAACGTCCTTCTATTGACATAGACAGAAACGAGCCTTTTCTTTTACATATAAACAATAGCTTGGCAAGGATAAATATTCATTCTTTTCTCATGATTGTACAGTGTGTATACATATATGTATATGAAGGTAACACAGTCGCTAGCGGTCAATATCGAGCGTTCCTCTTTCTTAAAAGTAAACAACACACTTACGATTTTTAACGCTGACGAGATTAAGCTCGTTTTTTTCATTCACGTTTAATTAAAATTGTTCATTTATCTATTATTTTTTGTTTATTTAGAACAAACTTTGAAAGTGCTCGCCCACAATCCAATCGTGAGTACGATCCAGAAGTATCACCATTGGAACGGCCACTTGAACCGGATAATACTCGACGTAATACTCGAGGTAATTATCGTGGTCGAACATTTCACAATAATCGTAATTTTGGTGATCGCGAGGGTGGTGAAGGTACTGATGAGTATCGAGCTAATCGTCGTCAAACTGACCGCCAACCACGTTCTCACGTTACGTAAGTTGACTAGAAAAAAATCAAAATTTCTATTTCGCTTTTTTATTTTATTACAGAGGTGTGAAACCAATCGAGAAAAAAGATGGTGAAGGTGCACATAACTGGGGTAATCCAACCGAAAATCCGGAAGATCATCCATTACCTGAGTAAGTCGAAAAAAAAACACAATTTTCGGATCGTTCTAATAAATACAAAATTTCTCTAGAGAAACCAATGAAGCAGGCGCTCCAGCCTCTAAAGATTGGGCACAACAAGTCGATGAAGCTGAAAAACAAATGACATTGGATGAATACAAAAAACAAGTCGAAGCCAAAAAACGTGCCTATCAAGAAAAAGTACCACAATTCAATACACGCGTTGCTGGTGAAGGCGAAGATCCAAAAAGTTGGCAAAAGTTCGAACAAGAATATCGAAAGAAAAATGATGAAGATGAATATGATGAAGACGAAGAAGAAGAAGAGGGTAAATTGAAGGCATACAACTTAATTCGGAATGTTGATTCTTGTTTTTTTTTTGTAGAAAATGAAAGTGGTGAAGAAAATGAAGAAGAACAAGCTAGTGGAAAGAAGAAAATTATTACGATTCCACTACGTTTTAAACCAATTGAAGTTCCACGTGGTGCAGCTGGTTCAAGAGGTGGACCACGCCGTGGAGGAGGCCGTTTTCGACCAAACCGTGATGAACAACAAAGATGTAAGTTAACTCAAAAAAATTTTCTTTTTTATCAAGAAATCTCTAAACCATGCGAATTGTAGCTACTTCACCAAGTCAAGGCCAAAGTTCACCATCTCAACAGTACGATGAACAACGAGGCGCACGCCGTGGTGGTGATTATCGTCGTCCTGGTCGTGGTGCTCGTCAAGGAGGTCGTTCAAATGCTGATCCTAACGCACCAGCGCTCGACAATCCAGATGATTTTCCGACCCTTCCAAAACAGTAAAAAAAATGGTTAAATTGACATACAAAAAATGAAAACTTTGCTCTTCTTGTGCGCATTTCATCTGTCTAAGCTATTCCTAACATCTCTTTTTTTCCTTTTAGTTCAAAACAAGCATACGTATAACACATCCTAGAACAGTTTGTTTTTTGCATGATCGTTGTTATTTCTTTTGTTCCTGTTAAAGCTACCATCATCTTCATCATCATGAGAGCCTTTTTTTCTTTCTTTTTTTTTCGGTTCGTTTGTCAAGATATTAACCTTCTTTCGTAGGTATTTTCCTTTGCTGTTGTTATTGTTGTTGTGGATAGCGTATTGCACTTCAACAATTGAGATATCTTTTTTGTTGTTGTTGTTGTTACCTATGTTTTTTTCTCTTTTACTGCTGCGACTAAAACATGGACGTTCGTTACTACCGTAGCAAAGTTTCTTTCTTTTTTGTTTTTTTGATTAGACTTTTTTCATTTTCTTGTCATTCACACGCCACTAACTTTAGAACATAAACTCATGCACACGAAAAACTTCACAGTTGTGTGTGCGTATCTTCTCTTTTCTTCTTTGGCTACCGCCGATGCAGGTTGTGTGTTTGTTGCTGCTGCAGTTCTTTCTTTTCTTTTTTTTTTCAAAATTAAATACAAAACTAAACATATCCGAAAATGTTTATCCATCGGCCTATGATGATTCAAAATACCGATCAAGCTCAACAGTCAGAAGNAAATGATGTTGATAAGGTAATGAAACTGAGGCTAAGAAAATTAAACATAAATCCGAAGGTGCCACTGATGATTCAAAATACCGATCAAGCTCAACAGTCAGACTAAAATGATGTTGATAAGGTAATGAAACTGAGGCTAATAAATATTCTAAGCCAATCATCCTTGACTACAAAAGACATGTTTTTTTGTTATAATTTCATGCTTCATGTATACAGTTTACTTCATTGATGTATGCTGATTATTTATAAAGATCTGTTTATCTCGTTGGTATATCTGGATATATAGGCCTTCTTTAGAGAACGTACAGTTGACTTTTTCTTGATACTAATAATAGAGTCAATAGACTGAATACATTAGTAGAGAAACAACATTTTCAGTTGTAACCTTTACTATTGTTACATAAGAGATCAACGTTTCTTTTCTCTCCGTTATTGTCATTTATCAGAATAACGACAAAATCGTGCTTCATTGCTTTTTTTATTATTATTTGAAAACAACATTTTTTCTGTTGGAGTCGTATATAGAAAAATAAGTTCAAAAAGAAAATTTTTGATATGTAATTTAATAATCAGCATAGGCTTGTGCGTCATGATAGACAGCATAGATTTGATAATTATCTGTTATTGAATCATATCATTTTGGTGGTACTTTCATTGATGTATTTCCAAGAATAGATTTTCCTACGAGAATTAACACAACAAACATACAACGTTCAATACTTTGATTAGACCGAGTATAATCATGACTATATTTAGCATTCGTTGCAAAATAAACACCGTGCCCATAGACCGTTCCTAATAAGAAAAATTAATTATTATTAATCAAAAACTTGATTACTAAATTTACCATTAACTCCTGCATATGATCAATTGAAACATTCTTCCACAATACTATTTGCTGCATCTTGATTGCAACCATGAAATAATATTTTTTCAGTATTTTCTTTTAATCGATCTTTCATGGCATCGTGATGAGCTGCATATTGTTTACATCATCGTTGATTTTGTATGCGTTCGATAGATTTCATACATGATTAACCGTCTGACATTGTTTGATCGAATTTTTCTTTGATATTTTCATATTCATCTAGAGGAAAACGAGTACAATTCGTCGATTGACTTTGCCAACGAACAGGTAAACTACAATCGGCTAAATTTTACCTTCGAATACGGTGATTAAAGGTTTCTTTTAGTTTTTAAAATCAATAATTACATGTTTCACTTTGCTCATTGGTGATTTTAGCCTACGAAATAAAATTAGACTTATGAGATTTGATTTTATATCGAGAACCGATACTAACCATGGATGTTTTATTAAAGCCGCACGCATATTCAATGTCCGCATTGCATCTATATGAATAACTTTCCCATGTTGAACCATCGGCTTGATATTTCCAAAGAATATTACGTGAAATAATATCTAGATGCGCTTGTTTTAGCGCTCGTGTAGTTAATTCAAGAAAATGTTTGTCGGCATCTTCGATAGATTTGTTTTCACCAGTCAACGTGACCTTTCCTTGATCAAGATTAATTGTTGGCCATATATTATGTATGATCCGAGCAATATTTTTAGAACTTTAGAACTGATTGTTGTGTCCAACGATGAATTTTTTCTTCATTGTCTCGACATTTGACGTGTGAACATGTTTTAAGATGAGATTTGATATCAGATCGATATTTTTTAAAATTAACTTCTTGTTTAGCAGTCAGTTGCAATGCTAATTCTAGGTAGAAGTAAAGTCGGAGTGTGTAAAGTTTCTTTTTTCTTATTTAAGTGAGGGTTTCGATCAATCATTTATTCATTCTGATCGATGGGATTAATAAAATTTCTGTCTTCCAGTACTCACTTGAAAATGAACACTCAATCGAACCAAATGGCTCAGAAGTTTTTTGTATTGATGCTAATCTATTTGCAAATTCGTGATGTATACTTAATTGATCAGGCAATATAATGAATGATACTGTGCAATGAATTGTAGTTTTCTGAATTTTACTGATAGCTGCATCAATCATTGCTTTTGCTACAACATCCGTCGGACAATTTGCTAAGCCATATCGCAGCGCTGGAAATGCTACCGTTCTATACTTTTTAGGATGATTTAAAGATGTTGATACGAATTCAGATATTGAATTCGATGTTATGATCCAAGGAACGAATGAAATTGATTTACAATTTAAATTTCCAGGTCCTGCTTCTATGTTGATCGACTGAGTTGAACAATTTATTATATTCTTCAATGATTTCTACACCTGCTTGATCTAGAATATTTTTTAAAAGTACTTCTGATGTTGAACATACAGCAACGACGTCGACCTAAATATCAAAGAGAACATTTTATAGTCTGCTGTAAATATTTTAATGGCTGACATTTTGTGTGCTTAAGTCACCAGCTGTCAACGCAATCGAACCATGATGAATTTTCGCATTCATTACAACGTTTGGAAACATATAACACAACTTGCGTTTGTTCGATCTTCGACATTGATGAATTTTTATTCTGAACTTTTGGAATGATAAGTTCTTGGACAAATAATTCAATAGTTGATTCTAACTCAGCTCTATGCGATTGTGCTATGGATTTCAAGCTTATTTCTCTCACACGTAATAGATCACTAATAGAAAAACAATTCGTAGTCATTCAAGTCTTTGTTCATGATACTTATCTATATATCAAACTAGGGAGCGTAAATGTGCCAGTAAAATTTTCCTAGAAATAAATATAATCGTATAAACGAATTAATTAGCAAAGATGAGGGTGCCGAAAAGCTCCAGTGAAAGAAACTTGATATATTCATATATCTGATTAATGCATACTGTCGATATGATTTCTTGATAACATTCTTCACAAAAGAATTGATCATCCTTTGGGATATAATCATCGTCTAATTTTTACCGCACGTTTTCATATAACATCGAAAGCAATCTTCATGAAGTAGCTGTCCTTCAATTTTCACATAACCCAAACCTAAAGAAATCGATGGTGTGCATGTTTAACAAAAAATAAAGATGAAAATTATGCGAACGTTTTGTGATTGCTTTCAGACACGCAGTGCACTTCGAAGCATATTTATCTTCATAACAAGTTGAATAATAATGATTTCCATCGTCATCATGTTTAAAAGTACTTAGAACGTTTTTAGACATTGTACAAAAACAAGTTTGATGCCAGTATTGTTCGCCATTCGTGGCACACTAAAATAGGCAAAATAATCAGCACCAGAGAATTTTTCTCAGTTTATCCTGTACATCTCTAATTTACTTTATTTCCAATTGGTATTGATTTTTTACATGCGGTATGTTTTTCCAAATTTCGTATTGTAACATTTGATACATAAAGATTTATTATTTTATTCTACAAATTCCAAACCAGCTAAACTAATCGAACCATTACTGCAAGATATTATATTGGTATGCAATAAATGGAAAATTTGTATGAAGATATGATAGTCTTTGTCGCAATTAAAACAGAATGAATCAACGAAGGGAGAGAAGTTAATTTTATGTTTTTATTAGAAGCTTGCTGCAAGATATAAAGCATGAGAGTATTTAATGACACTTGAGAAAGATAATCTTATCTGTAGTGGTTCTCATTGTTACAGAAATCCAGGTCAAACAATCAGACAGTAAGATCTTCTATGATCGTATCTCTGATCTTGTAAGATCAGATGAAATCATACGAAAAATTATCAAGTCAGATCATCGTATCAATTCGTAGTGTAAGATTTCTGTAAGATCTTACAAAAAATCTTATGATATTATAGGATCTTACAGAAATCTTACAGTACGAATTGATACGATGATCTAGCTTTATGATTTTTCGTATGATTCAATCTGATCTGACGAGTTCTGTGTCTGATTTTTTGACCTGGGAACACATTTTTCAAAACATCGTTGTAAATCGAAAACATCATGAGCAAAACTTGAAACGCCTACTTTTGTATGCTAGTGGTACCCATGTAAAAAAATTTACGTGAAAACAGCATATTCTTGATTCTAATCGATTCGCACCACAAATAATTAATGAAAATCAAGCAATTATGATTTTTTTCTGATTAATTTGAAGATTCTAATCGATTGTTTTACTTTAATCGCATAAAATCGATTTAAGCGACTATAATCGATTGTCTACGATTTTTTTATTAATCAATTAGAATCGATTCTGAGTAATAATCGATTTTCATCAGAATTTTATTATTTTTTTCTCGATTAAAATCCACGAAAACTGATTCGATTCGCGAATAAATTATAATCATTGAGATTAACGGGTGTCCCATAATAAATGGCCCTATCAGTATTTTGACTATAACCTTTTCTCTTTACGATCCTTAGAGCTGATTGTTTTTGTAAAAGATACGCCGTCAAATTCTCTATAATACCTTAAACAAACCTATGCCTGTGAAAAGTTACGGAGAAAAATTAAACTAAGAATACCAAAGACCTTTAAAGTACTCAACTTTCAAAGCCGTTTAGATTCGCAAATTTTCGATTATTTCAAACAACTCTAAAGACGACAAAATAAAAGTAAAGATGCTTTTGGGTACTTGGAAGTGCGCTCTTTCTCGACATACAATTCACAGTTCTTTGGAAATTAAAGTGAGCATTGAAAAATCTAGCATAACAAAAGCACTTCAGATTGGCCAAGATCTACTGGTTTTTGTCAACTGTCCATTTGCGGATAAAACTTAAAAGTAAGACTAGGGTCAAATTCCACCGCTGAATCTAGTACAGGAGTAATTTTTTTTTTAGAATAAAAAAAGCAGAGCTCAAAAAGATGCTGTTTTGGCTTCGTTATGCGACTTTTTCCAGAAGCTACGAAAGCGACTGATTCAAATAGATGAATTTTGATAAGTCTCAAAGACAGGAAGATCGATGTGATCATCCACGGTTGATTTAGTATTTGCTCACTAATAACACTGATTGATAGACCTTTTAAAGAGCGACGAAATGCATACATTTTTCTTTTCTTATATTCTTCAGTTTATAATGGAAATAGTTGAAGAAGACGGCAGTTCCATTTGAAAGTTGGGTATTTTATACGAGTCTGGTATTCTTCGCTTAATTTTTCTCCTCAACTTTTTACAGAAATAGGTTTTATTAAAGTATTGTAGAGAATTTGACGACGCATCTTCTGAAAAAACAATCAGCTCTAAGGATCGTAAAGAGAAAAAGTTATAGTCAAAATACTGAGAGGGTCATTTATTATGGGACACCCGTTATATTCCTTTAAAATAAACTCCTACTCCTACTACTAGCAACATATTAGAGTCAATTTTTCTTTTGAACACATTATAACGAATTCAGTCTTATCCAGGTTGAAATAACTACACTAAAAACCCCAAGTAGGAACCATTCAATTTTTTCAACAGATTAGCTTACGGAAATCGAAATAAACTGATTCTAGACTGAAAAAACATGTTTTGAGAACTTTCATGATCAGAAGTCTATTCTCTATTGATTTTTCGTAATTAATAAAAAAACGTTTTGAAAAAAATCATTCTTAATGATTTTTATGATTATGTCGCGTTACAAAAGTTAAAGTTAAAGCCGTCATAGTAATTTAAAGATTATTCATTTCAACAATGTAAAATAAATTACTGTTTAACGCTTAAAAATATGATATCTGGAAAATTTAGAAAGATAGATTATTACTTCAGTACTTGTCAATAAACGGCATACACTGACAATCGTACATCAGTAACTATCACCTTTGTTAGTCAAAAAAATGTTGGAACAACCTATTCAGACTCAATACATGTAACAACAAGGCAAAACTTTAGATACTGAACTAAATTTCTTTATGCACATGAAAAACGCGATATCAACGTATATGACCTGGTTTAAATTCAATACAAGGATTAAATTATCTCGAAAATCTGATATGATAACCAGAAATATCAAACCCCTTTCTAAGAAAAAACACTGTAACACTCTTTACAGTACTTCCCATAAAAATAATTGATTGCACAAAACCTCCATATTCCTGGGTTATAATACAAGTCTCTTTTTAATTTAAACCCTAGTCCATTCTCCCCCGACGACTCCATGGGGATTCTTCTAGGGAAAGTTGACTATGGAAGGCGAGCTGCTTTTTCGATATTTATTCCTTTCGCTTCAAAACGAATATTAAGGATAAATTTTGTTTTCAAACCAAATCATTTTTCTGTTTTGCTCCATTGATTCAAATGGAATATGGTCAGATTTATTTTTCGTTTTGATAGCGATTGTTTTCATTGATTTCTTTCTTTTTCTTGGAAAGGGCTATCACCAGTTCGTTTAACAGAAAATAAGGAAGTAGAAGTATATTTTGTCGCGAAAGTAGAAATTCTGAATAATGTTGTTTAGAGAATACTGATGAATTTTTGAGAAAGTACATTCAGGAAAGTAAAAATAAGTCTAATCTTGCTAATTGTAAA
>OENM01000264.1:61788-104538 GCA_900239745.1 Rotaria magnacalcarata | reverse complement strand
ACCTCGACGTACTCATCATCAGAACCATCCGTTGAACGAAGACGACGGGGCGAAGGTGCTGGAGAATTAATCAGTTGCATATTACTGGATATTGGTGGAGGAATCGTTTTACGTCGTGGCATACTTCCATGAAAAACCACATTAGAAATCTGATCGTGATAAACGTTTGAATTAGCTTTGTCGTTGTCGCTTGATGGTGGTTCATCATTATAATGGTTTTTCTTCGTATTAGTATTTAACTGATCATTTCGAGGATATGTACGATTGTTCATAATGCAATTTGGATAAGAAGTGATTTTCGTCGACTTAATATTCAAATTTATGAGAAAAATAAAATAAAAATAAATAAATAGATGAATATTTATTTATTTATTGTTTTGTTTATTTTATTTTATTTTAACGCGTCACGCACTGAGTGCGTGATTTTATGTAGAGAAAAGTCGATGTAACTATATATGTGGAACGAGAGAAGGAACGAACGAAATACGTCTTATCCGCAGCTTCACAATAAGACGAGTGAATAATATGAATTTTCATAGGAAATTGTGCAAGTATTATCTGATTAGATCTCTTTGTTTTGATAGAATTGATTATTTTAGATTAAGAATTGATCCATTTAAATTTGAGTCCTGATATTCACTAACTGAACTATAACTATAGCTTCAAGATGCTTTTTTAAATATGTACTTAAAGTGAAATGTGATTAACAAAGATTCATTTCTTTATAAAGATGCCTGAGATCTTGTGAGATTGTTAAGCTTTGTCTGATTTGAGTATGCGAATAGCGAAAAAGATTAATCCACACGAAAAAAGGCAAGTCTCAGTACTTGCTTATGTATAGTTCTAGGATAGAGATTTAATAGTTTTATATTAACTAACTGAGGTAGTATCAATCATTCAGTTTCTGATGATTTGCCTACACTTGGATTGCTCCTCAACTGTTTGATCAGTTTCTACGAATCATTGAAATTTTAAGCTGTCATTGATCTATGCAAAGATATTGCTTTCAAATATTTTTATTTTAAACTAGAAGATTTCAATTTGATTGTTTTCAAAACGAAAATCAAGTAAAAAAATCAGCTAATTAAGTGATCGCATATGGCATCTGCTAATTCTAAATCTTAGGCTTATGTTGAGAAAACAAAGATAAATTTAAATCAGCTTTTGCCATTTAAGAAAACAGTTTGCTGGTAATTATTCTGCCTCACACTTTTGTAGTCTTGAAACGCATTTTAGTTATGTATTCGTTATTTCTCACGATCTTAACAAGCTCTTTTCAAATTTGAGATGATGCTCAACTGCTGAATACGAGTGGCTAACTTAAATCGTGATTCATGAATCGAGAAGAAAAGAAAATTACACCAGTAAAAAACAATAAATTGACTGTTACTTTAATTATGCCATTCTCAAGAAGTATATATCAAGAAGGTGAAATTCAACGCTATCATCAAAGATTACTCCGCTGATTAACAATGGTGTCTTAGAACATATATTAAACTTTTGATAATATGTCGGGTAAGCGTTTTGGTTTAATGATTATCCTTTTTCTATTCAAATTAAAAGTGTATTCAATTTGTGTACATAATTTTTTGATGAAAAGGTTCTATAAAAACATTGCCCCTAATCTCTAAAATCATAAGAATATATTTTTTGAATGATTTTTAATAATAACTTGTAATACATCTCGGGTAAAATAAATATAGCAAAAAAAAACTAATTTCCAATAAACAAAGAGTAGTTTTCTTCTTTGATTGTAGAACAAACAAATATGTATCGAAAGAAGAGAACTAGACTATTATCTACAACATTTCATATAATATCAAACAAATAAATGATGATAAATGTTTACATGATCCTAATCCTGAACAAAAACGTGCTGTTACTTGTTCAATAGATCAATCAACACTTATTCTTAGTGGAACTGGTTTGTTTGTTTTCTAATACATTTAACTTCTAATAATCGTTAACGGTAGTGGAAAAACTCGTGTATTAAAATCTCGTATTGTTGATTTATTAAAAAATTCTAATATAAACCATATGAATTATTTGCTGTTATATTTATAAATAACGCTACGCTTAAAATGCATGATCTTATACGTCAAATGTTACCTGCCATACAATTAAATGATATGTGGGGCTTGGAACATTCATGGAGTTGGTGAAATTTTATTTATTTCTTTTCCAATTAGAAAAATTTTAGTTTTTAGTAAATCGTTTTTTACGTGTTCATTGTAAAATGATTCGTCTTAAACACGATTTCTTTTTAATAATTGATTCTGATAATCAATTATCAGTTGTTAAAAAGATTCTTAAAGATGAAATAAATGAAAATAATTTTTATATAGATAAGTGTGTGGGTGGGTGTCGGTGTTGCCCAATGCCTCAAAGAAAAAGTGATCCCCACACCCACACCCATCTTGAAAAGAAGTCAATACTACTCATGCTATTGTCTGTCATAAAATTCTCTCTCGTACATTGATGTGCACTAGTAGATGCAACATTGTTTTAGTTGATCTAACAGAAGATTTGTTAATAGATACATCCAGTTGATCGTCTTCCGAATTATATCTATTTTAACAAATTTACGTACACAGAAATTTCTCGTTGCATTAATTGCATATTTGGAAAAAATTTCCGGTTGACCCAGAATTTACTAAATAACCATTTAGACAAGTCAATATAAGAAAGCTCCTATGATATTTTTTGAAGAACTGATGAAATCATATCAACTGATAAAGATATGGCCACTGTTGAATTTAAATCTAAACATATTCGGTGTATAAATACGACGAGCATCCGTTACATCTACAACTATGATATTTTCGCATATTTAAAATTAAACATTCATTGATTTTTATTTAATGTGTATGTTTCAGAAAAGCTGTAACGTCGTCATGCTTGCATACACTTCATTCACCACTCATCAACGTTCTTTCGTACAATACTATCTCCACTTCTATCTGAGAGTTTATATACAACAAAAAAGAAAAAAAAATAGCCATACTAGACATAGATGATAGTAGGGGATCCAGTAGTCATTTGCAGTTGTATTTGAGATGATTGTTGTTGTTGTTGATGATGATTATGAGATTCCTCATTATCAGTACTGATTATTTCGTGTTCATAATCACCATCATTACTACTTGTACTACAGTGTAATATAAGTGTATCATCTTCATTCCATGTTATTGGTTCGTGTTCATTATTAATTGAATTTGTTCCTGTTGTATTTGTTCCTATAATCGAATGTGTTGATGTTTGTTCGATTGATGCCATTGGAATATTACTCGATGATGATAATATGGGTTTTGCATTTTTCATATCTTTTGACATCAACATTAAATCATATTGATAGGAAAACATACTCGTTGATTTGGAATTAATTATTGTTGGATGATGAGAAAGTATTGGCGAATGTTGATCTAAATTAGATATTTGATTCGAAGATGAAATCGAACGACGTCCGGCATTTAATAAAAATATTATAAGAATAATAATAACGAAGACAAGAAAAATAATGAGAATAAAAAATATAATAATGATTGTAAAGCCAAAACGAGAAGAAGATATTGGAACTAAAATTAAAAACTTTTTAGAGGAGAAAATTTTCTAGTTTTGTTCATTTACGCATGTCTCGATCATTAATAAAAGATAATTGATCTCGACAAATAGGACAGCAATGACCAGATAATGTTACCGTATGTATACAAGTTAACATGGGACATTTATGTTGATGGCAAACAATCGTTCCAAGTGAACATTCACAATGATGACATTCGCTTACCTAAAACAAACTCGTGAAATAACAAAAGAAATCGAAAACAATTAACTTACATTCCAATGTTCACCCGAACGATATTGAATAAAATTAAAAATACAAACAGCGACAGCAGCTGTCGGCGGAAGACAAAAAGGACAACATTGACCTTTTTTAAGTACAGGATTAGAGCATGGTAAATATTGATTACAGATTTGTGAAAAACATTTTATTTGTCCACTGCCATCATTTGGACAAAGGCATGATTGGCAATCATCGGTTTTCCATAATTCTCCAGCATGTTTTATCATACTATTGTCGAGTATACAAACATCTTCATTGATATTTGATATATCAGTTATTGATGATGATTCTGATGTTTTCGGGCAAATAGGACAGCAAAGAGAAGAATCATAAATCGGCGAAGAACAAGGAAATGGTGGACATAATGATATACTACAAAATGCAATGTTATGTAAACAAATACATTTTGTACATTTATCAAATTCGAGTTCTTCACCAGTTACATATTGACTTGCATAGCACACTTGGGACGATGGAATTGGTTCTGGTAACATAGGCATATCTATAATAATAATAATAATAATAAATTTAATCGAAGGAAAATACACGAAAAAAATCGAATCTAACCTGGACATGAAGGACAACATCGATTTGATAGATGAACAGGCTGTGAACATTTCGGTGTTGAACATGATATAAGCGCACACAATTGTTCACCTTTATGACATAAACATTGTCGACAACCATCAAACCATATTTCACCATTCGAATAGGAAAACGAACCCGATTGACATTGCCGAGGCCATGAATGTAAAATAATTTCTGTAGTCGAAGTAAAATTACTTTCACAAACACAGATCGGACAGCCAACATCATTGCGTTTTAATCCATAGGTACAATTTTTTGAACACAACAATGGCGGACAGGAATTACAAGCGCAATGTGGACAACCAGTTTTTTTATCAATCGAATAATTATATGGACAATGTTTATCACAATGAAATTGTCGACAATTCGTACCCGATGGTGGTAAACACAAACAATACTGATTTGATACATTATCAAATTTAAGTGTACAAAATGGCGAAGGACATGACATGGTCGAACAAGCACATTGAAAACAACCATGTTCATCTTTCGTTAAACCATGTTCACATACGAGTAGACAATTGTCTAATTGAGGACATTTATAAACCGATGTTTGAGATACGGACTGAGGAATTGAAATAATATCGTCTAGATATTCTTCGTTGTCTTTTTCTTCGTCGTCACAGACAGGACAACAAACATTAGCTATTTGACGAGGATTCTCACATGGTGGCGCGATACATCCTTCGGCCATACAACGCGATCGACCATTTTCACACCAACATCGCATACAACCATTCGATTCAATCCAAGTTGAGTTCATATGTTGAATATGAGAATGAGCATTTAAACAACCTAATTAAATAGAACATTGTATATTGAGAAAAAATAACGAAATCCATTTTAATCTTAACCTCCACATTTCGGACAACATTCATTTTCTGGTTTATACATATATCCGCAATGTGTGTGAACGGGACATTGTATCATGGCGCAATCGACATGGCCTGAACGGCACGTACATTTAGTACATTGATCAATGGACCATGTTTCATTCTCATTGTAGATTTTTTTATCATGATGACATTGTTGAGAATCTTCATTAAACAAAAACAAAAATATATCGAATTATTAATTTTTCTAGTATCGGCTATGACAAAAGTTTTTTTTTTCCTGCTTTTACCGATATGTAAAAGGAGAGAATGGAAATTATTTTATCAGTTGCGTTTTATGATTCGATAAATGTTATCTACTGTTGCATCAAGATCCTTGAGAGATTCCACATACATTTTCTACAGGCTGATATTATTTATAAGTAATATAAGCTTTCTATGGCAAAAATTTTGTCATAGTCGATATAGATTTTCCCTCCTATTCTCACCTACTCTTAATGCAACTAAATTGAGCACAACATTGACCAGGAATATTTGGATTGCCTGTACGATAAATTTGAATGATGGAATTTTCACCACACATTATTTTTGGACAGGATGAGCAAATGCAATGACCTCGAGTTTCACAACATATAGATGAAAGATTTCTTGAATGGGATAACGATGCTTGCAATAGAGACGTTTCATGTTCACTAAAGTGGCTATCTGATGAACAACTTGATGAACTGATTGGTGTATTATTACAAACGACATTTGAACAATCGATTAATTCTTTCACTGAAATGAAAAATAATCGGAAAACTAATTTTATCTTCTCGCATCGTGTAAAATTGCTCTTCAAAAACACTAGTCAAGAGAAAATATCGACTGAATAATTAAGCAATTTTTGTTGTTGCTGTTGTTGTTGTTGACTCCTAAGCAGCCGAGTAATATAAATGAGTCTATGTAACATCATTTACAAGATAATATTCTACTTTAACATAATATAACTAAGTCAATAAGCAATTACTTTATGCGTATATGATTAGGTCCCAAAACTTATCTCATAATAAATCTTCATTAACGACAAAAAAAAAACGAGCAGAAGGGCGACGGAGTTCTCAGACTATACATCAATGCGTTTACATGAATTGTTACAGATAGTTCTGTGTATTCTTTTTTTTATAACCAGATATATACAAATGACCTCATCAATCGAATGTGTTTTCTTCAAGGTCTAAATAGAAAGAATTCTACTTAATTATCTAACAAAAAAAAACGATAATAGCGACGATAAGAAAAATTCAATGGACAAAAAGGAATTTTATGCTTACCACCAGTCGCTTTTAAAAACCTTGATTCGTGTTCTTTGTGAAGGTCTGCTTGATTTTCACAAGTATTTTTTGTATTTTGATAAAGATTTTCATTACAAGGTACGCGCCTATTGATACATTCACATATTGTTTTATTATTTTTAATCGTTGATAAACATTGAAATTTTAAACACGCTGAAATAATATCAATAAAGAATATCGTTATTCAACTAAAAGCAAACAAGAATAGAAAAAGAAACTGATTTAAACCTTTGACACAAATTCCTGTTTGTTCATAGAGATTTTTATCCGGAGTTGTATTTGATTTATAGCAAAGTAAATCTTGTTCACATATACCATAAACATTAAATCGTCCGCCGCACATTTCATTTTCATTCCGAAGACAAACCGTACAGCAATCACATTGGTCACGTATAAATTTCGTACAATTTTTGTTTAAAATTGAATATTTAAAACAGTAATCCGTGGAGCAAGCCTCGTGACATTCGATCTGATCAGATGTTTGAATAGGTGTAACATTGAATGTTGATTGTTCGGTTTTTATTTTTGGAATATCTTCAGTTGTTATAACGCCAGATACGAATGTCCAAAGCATAATAAAAATACTAATGAGCAGACAACGCCCGACAAGCATTACTACTTGAATCTCAAACGCATAGTCTTATTTAGATTAATATGAAAGATTTTGATGGTCGAATCGTTTGTCCGTACCATCGAAGTATTTCAATAGAATTCGTTCTAAAAATTGAAGAAAAAGAAAAATCATATAATTTACGTGCACATTAGACTAATAGTTAATAGTATTTTTTGCTTCAAATGAATATCGTAAATTTTTTTTCAATACTCGCATTGATCAGAATGACATGATGCGTGCGCACATACCTGCCGTTGAAGATAAAATGAATATTTACTACGTTTGAAATACTTCTAATCGAAAAATCGTTTTATGATAAAAATACGCTACTTATAGAGTATTTATCGTACTTGAAACAAATCATAAATGCATATTTCTATATATTTAGTTTTTGTTTTTCAACTGAATTAGAGAAACAAAGAAAAAAAGTCGACTTTGCATTGAAAATTTGTTTTACTTTAAAAGAAAAAAAGAAGAAGAAATCTAGATGCTAACATTGCTCTCGTTTTATTTATGACACATGATGAAATAGAATCTCATTCTTCGATAAAAATCAGTCGAATTTCTTAAAAGTCAAGTTACAAAAATGACGAGTGGACAATCATCGTATGTAGAAATAATTCCCATACCATATATATATATATGTTCCTTTCTTTTTTTTTCTCCTAGTTATTGTCTTAGACACTATGCATATGTCGTATCTTTAGCTAGAACTAATAACAACGGCAGACAAAAATTCATCCATCATCTCTATTAGTGATAGGTACAGATAACCACAAAGGAGTATCACGAAGAGTATGAAGACGACAACAGCTGATTGGCTTTTTATTTTAGCTTCTAGCCAATATGGTACTGATCGATTGTTGTTGTCGATTTGATAAGAGATACCTTAGAAGTCGATGATAAGTTGTATAGTGAGTTAATAACGAATGTTGCCAAAGATAACAATAGAGATAATATATTTATTTACATGCGTAGCTGGATGCGAAAGACACTACTATTTCGACGAACAAAAAAACAAATCATATGCAAAAGAACGACAGCATGATGAAGATACTAACGAGAGAGAGAGAAAAAAGGTTGATTGAAAAAAAGAAAGAGAATAGCCAAGAGGACTGAATACACAAACTTCATTGTCAATAGCTGACTTATCGAATCCATAAGCAAAAGAAAAATTGATAGTGAACGGATTCTTCATTGCCAAGTAGTACTCACAATTTTCAATCATATACATTTTTTCTTTTATGTGCATAGAAAAACATATAACGACGGAACAAGAAAAGAAAATATTATGTATGCTTTTTCAATGATCAAACGTCTTCACGGTTGATTAAATAAAATAACATGTTTTATAAGAATATATGCATGAGCAAAGGTGATACAGCCGATTTTGATACAGTTAGAAAGATTATATATAAAAATTTTGTCCTCTATCCTTCTAAGAAGAAAACAACGAGGACTCCCAATACTAATGAATAATTGTTTTTCTTTAATGCAAAAGAAAGTAAGTATAAGAGAGAAAATTAATATTTATTATCACACATATCATCGCTTGATAATTATCGAAGATAGATTTGCACGCTGGTCATAACCATCATATGAATATGCATGTCAACGGAGCATATCTATTCTAATGTACTTTTTCGCTTCTCAGTACATTGTGAACAACAACAACAACAACAACAAAAAAGTAGATTTGTAGCAACAATGATTGCGAGAAATCTTCGAAGTATACAAAGTTTCTCTCACCCACTGTTGATTGTGATTTTACTTTGCTTCCCGTTGACGACTATTTCTGTTATTATTGATAAAATTTATCGGTCCAGAAACAGTGCTTTTGGGAAGATTCGAACATGAACATACAAACATATGACACCATTCGACTGATATATATTCTCATAGAGTGTAAAAATAGTATGATTTCAATGTGTGTATCTGCAATCTACTGATCGTACACATGTCGCCTATGTTTATTTCAAGAAACAAAAATGACCTATTAATGGCAACAATAAGTATTTACTATTTGCTAACGTATCATTCATTTCATAGAATTAACAATCTACACTCCTATGTGTTTTTTTTTCGTTCATGAAGACGCTGTTTTTTTCTCTATAACGGCGCTATGCACAGATATTTTTCGTCACCTTGCTGCATAGCTACTTGTTAGTATTTTTAATTCTGTTTTATGCTCACAATACGTTATATCCCAATATGAAATACAAGAGAATGATATAGGATTTTTCTCGTTTGATAAGAAGAAAACAAAATCTACAGATGCCCTACTCACCTTTTCGTTTTTTCTTACATGATTAACGGATTTTTTCAAGGCAACAGCTGTATATTAACATTAACGCTGTCTCTGACACAAACAACATCAATAGCTAATATAGTTTTCTCGATCGTCTTTTTTTTTTCTATGTATACATCAGCAGCAAAATGAGTAACGAAACAAACCTGTCTTCTGTATGCAGTATTCGTTCTTGACTGAAAGCAATCATTATGGATAGCGACGGCTTCGAGACATACGTGTCGTCTTCTGATAATAGTAGCGATGATGGAAGTAAGTGAAGGGTGGTAATGGTTGAAGGCTATAAAATATGACTCATTAGATAAAAAAGAAGAAGAAGAGGAAGAAGAAACTAATACCGATGTTTTTTTACACGGTCGGGATGCCTTCCATTAACAGAACCAGCTAAACGGAGAAAAAAGTCCAACAAGGCTAAGATAGAGAATAGATTACTCTATGAGAAAGAATAACATATCTAGTATGTATTTCTTTTCATGCAATAATTATTAAAATAATCAAAACTTTCTTCTAACAACAAAAAAAACAACACATCTTTGGAAGTCTTGAGTATGTAAACTTTTTCGTCTGTTGTTATTTTATTTAATATTTAAAAGTCAATACTCCGAATCGAGGAGCTTATCATCATATATGTGAAGAATAAAATGCCTAGAGTGAAATTGAAAGTTTCTATACAATATTTCGATGTTTAGTCGATGCTTTCTTATTTTTATCATAGGAAATTTTTCAAAAATGATGTAAGAACCTCGAAATAGAATATATCGAAACGAAAATACTTATTAAAAATACATATTTATGCCTATATGTCTTTATCCAATAGAAACGCTGGCACTGAGTAGCCTCCTTTCGAAGTAGCATACGAAAGGACGGCATTAACCAATCATAAAAAAAAACGAACAGTTGGTTTTTTACAACTTTTACAAATTTAATCGGATCGAAAATTATATTCCTATGATAATGATTATTAAATCGGTTAATCAGTTTGAACTGGTTGACTTAATTGATACTTACGATACAGCTCTTGATCTATTTCGTATACGTCCCCATTAGTATTTGCTCGGCAAAAACCAAAGAGTCATTATCATTTCCTTTTCGCTAAGATGAATTTCGTTAGCAAACATTTTTCTTTCAATAACAAACACTCATGGCTGCATATACAACTTGGATTTCCAATCATGCCGTCAGTAATGAAATCTCTAATCTATACTTAGAAAGTACATTTGAAGAAGTTTCCTCGTGATTTCACTTTTTCAAAACAATAAATAGAAATCTTTTGTTTTTGTTAATTTTATATAATTTTACAACATGTATATATATATATAAGCAATGACATGAAACAGAAGAGAATTAGTGTTACTATCAACGTTATGAATAATTTTTATTTGAATAACTAATCATTTTTACATACAGATTGACGTGCATTTCTATATAAAACAAAAAACTACATGAACAATAATCAACTACCAAAATAGTTCAACAGGATGTTCCTCTGTGATACAACTATCTTCTTCTGTTTTTCTATCTGTTCCTCCGCCTCGATAGAAAAACATACCAACTAAAATAATCGGTAGAGCACCAAGACTAAAGCCAATATCCCAACTGTCCATTGCTCCAACGCCAGCCCATTTATTAACCGAAGGAAAAATAAACCAAAACGAAGTCGATAATAAAGGTGAAATAGATGATAGGATCGATAGCCAATTAGCTGATACATGATCAGTAAGAAATGTACCTGTTATATAAGTTCCTAAATAGGAAATAATAAATAAAGCGCCTGTAGCTCCAGCATAACCACAACGACCACCACTGAGACTCGGATCATTAAAAAAGCATTTGAATCCATTGGAAAATGAACTCCAAAATTTGTCAATATTGTTTGATGTACCAAAACCTGGAACTAAATCCAATGCAAAACATAATGCAATTGCAGAAAATTGAAATGTCGATTCAACAGCTTGAAAATACATAACTGAAAATCGAGTCATTTTTTCTTGATTTTCTCGTGCTTGTTGAGTAAATTTCATTTGTAATTGTTCTTGTACGATATTCATTAAAGCAGCTGGCAAACAACCAACTACAAATATGAATGGCCAATACCATCCATCTTTTAATTCTGTTGCAGCTGTACCATCATGCATTCGTTTAAATGTTGGTATAAGACTAAATATAACACCAACAAGAACAAGACATACACTCATTATATGTCTCCAATGATATTTTTTAGGTAAAATAATTTTCGAAAATATAAATGTACATGGAATTATCGATTGTATAAGTATGGACGACAACGCTGGTGGCACGCGGCTACCATGTGAACTAAATACGAACAGAAAGCCATTTAATGCGTCAAAAACACCGACGAGTACCATAAATTTTATCCAACGAAATGAAGTCATTGAAGGTGTGATTTGCTTTTTGTAGCCGAACCATAATGCCATTAAACTAAATATTATTGTAAATGATAGTGAACAGAAGAAGAGAACAAAATAGACTCCGGTTAGTCCTTGGAAACTTCCTAGAAACAACACGAGACCAATTGATTGGCCACTGGCAAATAGAATGCTGAGCAGTGAAAATACTACAGCAACAAAATTAAAACTTAAATGCCATCTACGACCGATCGTAAAGCCCGGATGACTCGGCTGTTTAACAACCGGATAAATATATTCATTATTAATCATTTTTTCAAATGCACTTCGTCAAATGAGTTCTTCTATTTATTCATGGAAATAATGTCAAGTCATGATGAAATGTTTACGTTTGTTTCTTTCTGTTTCAATCCCATGCATGACATGAGTATAAATTGCGTCTTGTCAGTATGATATCGCTCTACATTCATCTTCTTCCACCATTTACTCTTCAATCAAAGATAAGGACAGGTACAATATTTTTCGTTCGAAAAACAACATGTTCGTGGTCATGAGAATCTTTCTAAAGTAGGTTCGAATTCATTCTGCTCGTGTAAAATAATAGCAGAAAATTTTGAAAATCTGTACTATTTGATTCGGCTCATGGTGATAACAACACATATCATCTTTCATGCAAGAATTATATTCGCATGTACCATATATTGATGTTTAATCTATCTGATACTCCCCTACTGATCTCTATCGAGTAAAATGATACATTATACGAAGTAGGATCACCACCGCTTTAGTAAAAATATAATCTTCGGTCAGTTTGAGCGATAATGTAAAGTCTATGAATCTGTTTTCATCGATCATCTTAATAAACTATCAGTTATGGATAAATCGCAAGAATTATAAAAATATTTTGGATTGCAAGTTAAATAGAAGTAATTCGCTAGCATTCGCACACTCTACTTCAAACACGACTAATTGTCATTTTAAAGTTTTAATTCTATAGATAAAGTAGATGGCGACGAAATAAAAAAAAATGCTTTTCGACCTTTCTCCTTTGAAGTTATCATCATATTGCGAAAAATTTTAGCAAATGTAATGATATATTTATATCAACACAGCGGATACAGAGTAGTAATAGTGACATATTGGCGAACTAATGACTGACATATTTCAGAGTAATATTTAATACGCTAGATACTTTGCATGACGTGTTGATCATCCAATAAACGGGTGTGTAGGTCAAAGTTCGATTCGAGTCTATTCTTCATTTGATTTACTGCTAGATAATATATCGTAGAGAAAAACTATTATAAAATCACTATATCATGCTTTATTGAAATTAATTTTATGCGCAGAATCGAAACCCGAAAATAGATATCATCATATAGAATGATTCGTTGATGAAGAACAAATATTATTAATACGCCCTGGTCACGAGGATGCGAAAATATATACTAGCATTTTAAAAAGAATTCAATTTGTTCGAAGATACACTAGCCGTTATTGATGCCATCGTGAAATCAAAATGAACAAAACAAGTGAATTTTTTTGATTATTTTTCAAGATATCGTTGCCTTATTTTCGAAAACTTTCAGCTATCATCTCAGACATTGACTTCAGCATACAACTATTATACGCAACCAACAATAGAAACAGACTTGAAATGATTCGATGAACGCGAAACTGCTATCGATTTTATTTGTTATTACAATTCATTAATGTAAAACGCTCTAAACCCTTTTCTTTCTATCTCACTACGCCTTGAATTACTGCCATCAGCTGCATGACAGTTGAATAGTTAGTAATTTCCAAGCTAACTTATTTTGAGTAGGGGACACCAATGGGAAATAATTTGTTAAATATTTATTCACTTTACAGAAGACGTTGTGCACTCAACAGAAATTAGTCGCCCTGCACTAACAGACAAACTCCGTCGTTCTTTTTTGCAATATTTCTTTCTCTCTGTATCCCACCATTCACTCTTAATTAATTTTTTCATAATAATTTTCGACTACAAATTTAATGATACGTTTAATTTTTAAGTATAAATTCAAGTCTTGTAATCCATATTCACTGCAACAATTAAAATGACAGATATTGTTTTTACAAATAAAATCAATCCAGTTTATCTACATTGATCTGAACAATGAAGTGAAGTCATGCCGACATTGGTCTAAATAACGAAAGAATAAGGACGGTGAAATCTAGGACTATTCATCATTTATTCTCCATCAATATACAAATAGTTAATTATCTGCTTTTCATTTTTTGGATTTTGCTAAAATGGAAGAGTGAAATTGAATGTTGGTGGTGTTGTGCTTTTACTTTTTACATATATCGTACATCTTTTGATATGTAGCTGTTTTCTTCATATAATGATTTTAATTGATCTATATTAACTTGGAAGAGAAATAAATAAGTAGTAAATATGACAAATGAAAATATCAATAGAGAAAAAAACAGAAGCAACACAAACATTACATTATCACTTGATGCTCGTGTAGAAAGTTTAGACGAATAATCAGATTCGATCAGTTTTATCCATTAAGTTTTGAATTGAAAATTGACACTGAACTGATTTTTCTATGAAAATATTAACATTGATTTTATGCGAGATATTTCAGTTTTAAATCACGATATGATAAAAAATTCACATCGATGACTATGAGGAAATTAATCGCTAATCGATTACTTGTCAATTTAGATACGAAAGTATTTTTTGTTTCTCTTCATTTCGTCGTTGTGACTATTCATGTAGCACAGTTATCTGTGAGTATCGAAGCATGGCCAATTGACATGAAACAGAGAAATCTACGTTTATTCCAATGCACAGTGATTACACATCAAATCAAACAATCACAAAAAATACCGATGCATTTGTTAACACAAAGGCTTGAAATTATGACACAAATTCAAATATTCAGCTCTCTCTCTCCTATGGATAGAAACGATCTGCAAACTATGAACAGAGAAGAACCGTTGTATGCTAGAAGCTCAGTCGAAAAGGATGTCGATTGATTTAAGACAATGAGTTAAGATTGTTTGATAGCATCCCAAATTATCACTATTTTTGTTGTCTCAATCTTATTAGCCGACATGACTGAGTGGATATGTTGTTCGACACATATTCACAATATACTGTGTTCAAACCTCAGTATCACCAGTTATGTAATGATCCTGGACAAATCACTAACGGCTACTTGTCTCGGATGACTCATCCGATAGTGTATTGATTGCATCGCTAGTCAATATACAGAGTCAAAAAACAACCACATTATAGATGTCACAATCACGTGATACTTATGATGATCGCCAATCCATATGGGAGAAGCGTTGGACGGAAAGGAGTGCAGATACCGTCGTCCGTAAAAAGAAAAAGACGAAAGAAACTAGCGCACGTGGACCCCCGCGCTGGCCCCAACGGGCGATAAGTCTATGGGAGCTATTATTATTATTATTATCAATCTTATTGTTATTATCATTGCAATAAATTCTTGTAGAGCTACCAACAGAGTTTGATCAACTAAGAGAATATCTTCTATGCCAGTCAGTATGCTTGAGTACAATACCATTTGAACATCTCTAGTTCTGCTGTCGTTTGCTCTCATATAACTCGCTATGTACTAGAGAAAACGATTATACACGTGCAGCCTGGCTTTCACAAGCGTGACGCGGTGACGTTTTGTCCACAGTTTTTCCAACTTTTCTCAGAAACTGCGCTAACAAAAAAGTTCATTGTTTCGGTCAAAGATGCACCTCTTCGATCTCTCATATAGCTGAAAATATGAGCTTCTTAGAACAAGTGGTTTGAAAATTATTGCAGAAGTTAATGGGCAAACGCGATGACGAAAAAGGGACAAAAATATGAGGGTAGTCAAATTGCATTGCATTTTTCTGCGAATTTATGCTTAATTGAGGAAAGTGTTCTCTAGACATTTGATAGTCGACAGTCGAGATTAATGAGTGAAAAAGGAAAATCTTGAAATGAATTCTTTGTTTGGATTAGAGCACGTATTCATCAACGTAACGCGATGATGCTTAATTTTAGATTGATGTTTTTCCACACTATTTTTCATTATATAAACCAGTGCGTAAATGCCACATAGTAATCTGTCAATAGTTAATATGATTAGATGTTATGCATTCAATTTATTAATTATTTCATTGTAAAACTCATAACAATGAAAAATCCATTTAACTATTGTAGTCAACGTTTATTACATCATTTTAGCGAACAGATATTGAAATATTTTTCTAATTGTGGTTGAGCGTTATGAAGACGATATTATCTGTCTTTGATCGGACAATACTAAGAAATCATCTGCTGATGTAAATTTTTGTCCACATTACATAATGCGATAGAGTTTTTGTCTTTCGCCATCAGATTTCACCAATTTTTAGTTACTAGTAGGGGCATAACCAGAGTTTTTGGGTATGATGAATATCAACCTAAGATCATGGAACCGGGAGAAAACTTATGGAGGATGGTATTGGGTCGAGACGGTGAGCTGCTGTCGAAAAATATTTGCGATCAAAGTTGCAAAAAGCATTCTTTTTTCGTGAGGCTCTCTCCCCAAGATATTTTTTGTTGCAAGTAGCATTCTGTTTTTTAGAATTTGAGAGTAAGCTAAATCGAATTTCATCTAAAATTAAGCATCCGTTACGGATGCTTAGTTTTAGATGAAATTTGGAATATGTCGATGAAATTCGATTTAGCTTACTATCAAATTTTAAAAAACAAAATGCTACTTGCAACAAAAAATATCTCGGGGGAGGGAGACTCACGAAAAAAACTTTTTTGTAAACTCCGATCTCAATATGTTTTTGATAGAAACTCAGCATCTCGACTCAATATCATCCTCCGTATGTATCCTTCCGGTCCCATGATCTGAATTTGATATTTAGCACACCCAAAAACTCTGGTTATGCCCCTAGCTATTAGAGCTTCAATACTGAATATTGTTTTTAACGAATGTATAATTTTATGATGCTTTGTCGAAAATAATTTTGTAAAGATCTTCGTTTTAAAATATGTATGAATCAGAACTATCACTAGAGTGGAGCAAATTCTTACTTGAGAGCGATTGATATGTTTGATTGGCAAATTGATTGTAATTTTAGGCTTTATTAATAGAGACCAATCAAATATGCTCTCATGAGAATTAGTTTTACAAGTAATCACTACCAGAATCTATCACTCATTGATCATAGTGATCTTTGAATAAACGATCACTAGTTTAAAGTTTTCCTTTATAAACATACAAAATGACGAAAATGCCAAAAACCGTCATCGTGTTACGAAAAAGAAATCATTAAGGAGAATTTCTTTTGCGCAAATATGTGCATTGAATAGCTCATAAAAATTTTAACTTTAGGCATGTATTTTTAGCCGACATTATTTCGCAAGAGCAGTAGAAAAAAATAACAATAGCGATTTTTTGTTACGCAATGATGTTATTAATATTGTCATTTTCTTCACACTCTCTTTACAGAAGTGCTAAGGATATAAAATCAACTCTTTTGCTAGTAGATACCTGTGATAACATAGAATTAATACGTAATTATCAACCGCGTATAGATTGAGTAGTTCCGGTAAAACACTTAGTTAATTAAACGGGTGACATTTACTCATTTTCACCATACGATAGTGACATCTTTACCTCAAAATGCTAAACGCGATTTAAAACACGTATAACCGGACAAGATATGCTTTCATACATTGTCGACCGTGCTCTACAACATGCACGTATCAGATTTGCGAGCTTCCGGTATAAGAGGTGACGTGTTACGATTTTTGACCGATATGCTAGTTGCCAAGGTTATGAAACACTAACAAAAATCATCGGCAACAATCCTACTCTTTCTTACTATATTATAATCCAATGATATATTCAAAAATGAAGCCATAGATCCTTCGATCAACTATTTCGAAATCGACTTTTGAAAATGCTTCAGAATGAATTACGTACCCAGGTCGAGCAATCCGACAGTAGGCACCTATCAGAACCCATCCGATCCGACTGGAATCCAATACGATTTTATCGGATCCTGTCAGATCTTACAGAATTATCGTTGGATTCCGAGTCGAGGAATTGATGTCGGATCCTCAGTGTCGGATTCCTATGAATTACAACGAAAAACCGTTGGATGTCATCGGAAGTTCATAGGATTCCGACACTGAGGATCCAACATCGATTCCTCGACCCAGAGTCCAATAGGATTGTATCGAATTGTAGGATATTTCCAGGTTCCTATCGGATCAGTCGACCTGGGTAGTTCAATCATTCTAAACTATTTTTCTATTGAGAAAGCTCCACAAGTCTGATGAAAGTTGAATTTTAGTGCGCACAACAAAATCTACGGAGATTATACAATTTTCCCATATGATATTGACTTGTTAACTAAAGATTAGTTTAGAGCGATAGAGAAGAGTTTGAATTCACGATCGGGAGAAAAATGATGTTACACGACACAAAGAAAATAGTAGACATTATAATTTGTCCCAACAGGAAGACATATACATGAAAAGTAGTGATCAGATAGCACCTTGTAGATACGTAGGCGCATGTACTGCATTTTAAGCAGATTTTCACCTATCGATAGTGTATCAACTCAGCTAGCTGTCAAGTGACGAGAGTTTCTTTTTAAAACGAAAAATAAAATAGTAATAACAATTATGCTGAGGTACACTAAATTCCATTTTACATGTACCTTCGGCTACTCAATATATTATCAATGACAAGAACGATATGATTAGTTAGTTATTTTTTACAGCATTCGACATAAAAACGAAACTTACAGAAAGGGTGTGAAGCGGTTTTTTACGCATACACATCCACAACCAAAGTGCTGGAGTGTATTACAATTCAAAAACCCGAATTATGTCCTGTCTTGAAAAATAAAATTATTGTAAGAAAAAATACTCTGGGAGCTCAAATTTTACACCTTTCAACTGGATGTGCATTACAATACTCTAATTAAATGTAAAATTGTCCGTTTTTATTGTTAAAACTTGAGCATATATATATATATATATATATGAAGAATGAAAAGCGACTTAAATGTCAGCTGAATAACATAAAAAATAAAAACAATAACAGCACGAGAAAAAAAACAAGTGAATAACGATCATTACACATTTGCGTCATTTTCCTTGCACAATATTAATTTAAAAAAAAGAGCCTCTACCCTTTAATTACTGCCACCGGTCTCAATTTCACACATAATTTACTAATACCAGCTGCATGACATGTTTCAACAACATCAGTAACATTTTTGTAAGAATCCGGCGCCTAAACGATAAAAACAAAATAACTTAAAATTTAAATAAAATCGAAAATCACTCCCATTACCTCTTCTTGGACGAGTTTCGGTGATGCTACACGAATAGCAATACCTTTCTCTCTCAAATCATCTAATACTTCATACCAATTGAGATTTCGTCGCGATTTCGCACGTGATAATGCTCGACCCTAAAAACATTTATTCCATAATCGATGATATAGATGAAACATTATCAATATTCATAGTTCCATTATTCTCGAGGGAATAAAAATATTATCTTTATCAAACTGAGTTAGTGTAAATAGGTAGTCATCCTCAACGATGTGACTAATAAGTCCAAAGGATGAGATCGAATCGAAGCAGAAAAACAACAATATTTAATTCTCATTTTTTTTTGACTATTTGATATTACTTACCGCTCCATGACATGTTGAACCAAATGTTTCTTTCATACCTTGTTCCGTACCAGTAAGGACATAACTACAAGTACCCATTGTACCTAGAATTTCCTCAGTAGAAAAATAATTCTTTCCGTCGTTCGAATTCAATACCTCCGATAAGTACAGGTTGTCCTGTAAGCTGATAATCGACTGGAATCAATGGATGATGAGGCGGAAATGCTCTTGTAGCACCTTTTCGATGAACTAATAAAGTTTTTTGTTTTCCATCACTCATCATATGTTCTTCGATTTTAGCTATATTATGTGAGACATCATAAATTAAATGCATATCAAGATCATCAGGTGTTGTATTAAAACAACGAGCAAATGCCTGAGAAAATAATTTAGAAAATTCTTCTCAATAAAATTCTTTCTTTTTTTTGTTGCTCATACTTGTCGAGCGAGAAAAGTCATCGACGAACGATTGACCCATGCATAATTAGCAGCCGCACACATTCCTTTCAAATAATCTTGTCCTTCTTCTGAATGAATCAATGCACATGCTAATTGCCGATCGTTTGTTTGAATTTGGTCACGTTTCATAGCCTTTTCCATTGCAACAAGTGCATCTAGAATATTTTTATTTGATTTTATTGAAAATAATGTTTCATCTTACCAGTAGCCACTTGATGTCCAAGACCACGGCTTCCACAATGTATCATTACGCATACTTGCCCTTTAAAATCAATGCCCATTTTACCGGCGGCAAAACGGTCATAGATTTCATCAACAATTTGAATTTCAGCATAATGATTACCAGCACCAAGTGTTCCTAACTAAAGACACACAATTAGTTCGCATAGAATCGAACTCAATATAAATGTGAGTTTTCTATTATTGATATTTCCTGTAAACTATTCAGGCGGACACTAGAAGATAGAGAATTCTAAGATTTACATTGATCATCTAAATGTGCTCGAGGATGTCTAGTTACTCATGTTTTTCGACATTTTTAATCTATATTTGATCACGTTAAATGCAATCTACTGTTAGTAAATACCTGTGGTAAGCCACGTTTTTTTGCGCGTTGTGAAACTTTCGTTGGATCAGCTTGTAACATTCGTCCATATTCTTCACAATGTTCTTTATCTTCGGCCCACGAATAGCCTTCCCGTATTGACCAATCCATGCCCATTTCAAGTGCTTCTTCAAGATCTCTAAATTGAAATTTATGATATGAAAAAAAAAATTGTTCATTTATTTTCTTTTGGAAAAATTTACTTTGCATTCATTGGTATAACACCTTTTGATCCAACACCAACTGGTATATGGTCAAACATGGATTGCGCTAATTGTTCTTTCATCGGTTGTACATCTTTTTCGGTAAGATTTGTTCGTAGAAGACGTACACCACAGTTGATATCGAAACCAACGCCACCAGGCGATACAATAGCTTTTGGATCATTGTAATCAAAAGCAGCCATATTTCCGATAGCAAAACCATAACCTGAATGGACATCAGGTAAACCAACAGATCTCTATCAGAATATAATAGATTTTTATTTCGTATAAGTTAAGAAAAAGATTACTTACACCAACAATACCAGGTAGTGCAGCAACATTAGCAATTTGTTTCATTCCAGGAAGAAATCCACCAATACCACCGAATTTTGTAGCATTTTCAAGTTCTTCAAACATTAATTTTTCTAAATGACTATTGACATAAAAGACTCCTTCAACCTATAAAAGAGTTTCAATGAATGTTTAGAGAAAAAGAGTATCGTTTTTTGTTTTGTTGGTTTTTTTCTACATACATTCATATTAGGTACAAATCCTTTTTTGATACGCCAACTATGATTGTTGATGCGTTCAATAAATTTTAATTCTTCGTCGTATGTACGAGGCATGTTCAATTGATTAGGGAAAGTAAACAGTGTTCCTAATAGAAATCTGAAACAAAAAGTCAAATGACATTTATATTCGTAATCAAAGTGTAAAATGATACTTTATTGATTTAAACAAAGTATCACAAAGTTTCCAAGGTGTAGATTGTTAGAATTCAAGTAAAGAAAAAGCAATACTTCAAAATATTTTACATGAATATATTACGGATATCCTACTGGCAGACGGATTCATATCTCACTCTCATGAAATTTGTGTTTTTGCCAAGCGAACTTTTAAGCGTTTTATTCAGATTTGTTTTACTAATTTTGAAAACGCCACTGTAATCTACGCAATCCTGTCGAATCTCACAGCATTTCAATCGATGTTCTGAGTCACATATTTCGCTCTCGCATATTCTTCTCCTATATCTTGAAATATCGAGACTAAGAGCGGTACTTTAACTTTTAAAAAAATTTAAGTGAAATTAGACTATTCTACAAGATTTTATTTTGCAAAAAGAAGATCTCGGTTTGATTAAAAGGTTCTTTGTAAAGATTATTTTTCACAAAAAACTCAAGTAGATTTCATCTTTTAGGAAAAAAAAATTTGTTTACAAAATCCTGAGAAACAAAAATGACTTTAACTTTAAATTAAAGTTAAAATCTCATCCCTAATCGAGACACTTCTGTTCCGTTCCTATATAAGATTAAATAAAAAATATACAACTGTTAGAATTTAATGATGAGCAATTCGTTCATCTTATATTTTATAGATGAGGTAAACGAAAACAAAAATAAAAATGGATACTACCTAGTAGAGATGTACCGAGACTGAAAATGAAAAATTTCAACTTTTCTGTAAAACAGTGTTGACTCGTAAAAACAAAGGACTTGCAAAGTTCTTGAAGTAGTTGATGTTTGGTAAATCGTACCGTACTACACATAATCAGAGCATCTTGAAGAACAAAACCGAGAAATACTCGGTATATCCCTACTACCTAGTTTACTTTAAACACGGAATATATATATATATATTCTGTACACATAGCATTGAGGATGGATGAGGACGCTGTGTCTAAAAGAAACTTGTGCCTAGTACTAAAATGAAAATACATATATTAGTTACATTACCGTGAATTATACTTGTCTCAATCAATGGCGATGAAAAGAATATTCGCATAGGCTGCTTAAAAGATTTTGCCGAATATGACAGTGTACCAAAAATTGAAATACAGAAAAACGTTCCAATAAATCCAAATGTTAACTAGAAAATTTCAGGATATCGAATATATCAATATTAATCAGAAAATTTAGAAGTTGGGATTAGGAGGTGTATATCGTGAAAAGCAAAGTATAAATTATTCTCAACAAGTGTCGACTTGACACTTTGTTTCCATGAGCAAAGTGTAAAATACGGTGTCAACCGAAAATCGCAAGGGTCTTGGACACTTTGTCACAAAGGCGGACGCCTGCTGTTAGAAACACTGAAAGTAATGAAAAGAAACTTTCGCAACAAATGGACTCAATATCCATACTTTCATCCATTGATTCTAGAGTAGCCAATTCAAAGAGATGATTTCGAAAGAGTGCGCTAGTGCGCTGAAGTGAACGAAGTTAATGTGTTATTATATTTCTCGTTGTTTTCTCGACAGAGTAAAGTTTTGTATAGACTAGTCTAGGAATTATTTTTTCAAAGAAAATTTTTAATATATGAGAGCTTAGATTAAGGGTCAATTAAAAAGTTCGCTATGATAGTCGGCAGTCGCGTCTGTTCAAAAAAAAACTAGCATTGCTTAAAGAAGATAATCACAAAAGAAAAATGTCATTGTTCTTGACAAAATTATCAATTATAAGTGTTGTGCTTCTTCTTTGAATCGTTTAGTTACTTTTTCTATATTTATGAACTACCGCGTATAAGCGTAAGTGTTTTACGCATCTATTTCTTCCGTACAAATGAATTACTCTTCTTGACGGGAAAAAATTGGTACAAGTACATTAATACAAATCGAGTGTTCAATTATATATTATTAAAATAAAAATTATTAGCTCAATTACAGCAGAATGTATTTGAAAAGTCAATACTGTTTAAATTCAATTACGAAAAATTAGATATTGATCACTCGATTTAAATTTAAATGCTCATTCTGGTCGCTGTTTTTAATCATAAAAAAAGAGAACTCAATCCGTAGAAAATCTCTCGTACATCATACCTATATATATATACATATATGACTGGTTTTAATTTATAAAGATCATTACCGACAGGAATCCATCAAATTTGAAACATAGCATAGCATAAAAAGGGTATCTGAACTGATATTATATGAATTAGTAATTTGATCATCATGTTCCTAGTAAAATAAAATGCCATCACGATAACACTTTGATTGAGAGCAACATAAAAAGAAAGCGCTTTTATTTCTTCATGTCTTGACATAGAACAATGCTGTGCTACTCCAAATTTTTCTTTCTTCTCTACTGTGCAATTGTCTCATGTAGCATGAATAAAAACAATAAACTGATCATTGAATCGAAAAGTGACGTTGTGAAATATCTCAATGAATTCGGCTATAATCCCTGTGATGATTCGACTGGTTTTCTTTGTTTGCACAGCTTGTCAAGTATGTTAAAAGACTATCAACGACGGTTTCGATTACACATTACTGGTATCCTCGATGATGCCACTAAACAACAGATGAGTCAATCACGTTGTGGTAATAAGGATCCGCCTCTTGGGTTATCGAAAAATACTGTTGCCTCGCTAGTACAAAAATGGTCACGCTCAATATTGACCTGGTCGTTGAGAAGCTATTCTTCACGTATCGGTGAAGCACAGTCACACAGAATCCTTCAACAAGCTTTCAATGCTTGGGCTCAGCACATTTCATTAGATATCATACAAGTCTGTTCATGGTGTTCGCCAGATATCATTGTGGAATTTGGTTCAACAGATCATGGTGACCGTTATCCTTTTGACGGACCCGGTCGAACTTTGGCACATGCATTTTCCCCTGAAGATGGTCGCATACATTTTGATATGGATGAATCTTGGACCACTAGGTAAGATCGCTTCATGTAATCTGTTGTTAGTCTTCAGTCTACTATCGTTTTTGTTCAGTTACGACGACAACGACATCAATTTTTATGTCGTCGCAGTTCACGAGATTGGTCATGCACTTGGCTTAGATCACGCTTACGAGAAATCCTCAATAATGTACCCTAGCTATCAACTGTTCAGAGAAAGAGACATTTTACCGTATTACGATCGGATCCGTATTCAACAACTCTATGGCTCAGCTTCAAAGGTAACCACGCGGAGTACTACAAAGAAAACCACTACACCAAGAACCACAACAAAGAATATAACTACGCCAAGAATCACAACAAAGAAGGCTACCGTAAAAAAAAAAGTCACAACTAAGGCTACACCAAAATCTACAACGAAGACTACTAAAAAAGTCACAACAAGACCGAAAGTAACCACTAGATCCACTATGAATCTTCCTTCAAAAATCAAGTTGCCTTGCGAAGTCTTCATCGATGCGGCATTCGATTTTCCAGATAAATCGTTTCATGTGTTAGACACTGGAATGCTGAGGCGCTATTTACCCAATAAGAAAAAATGGGATAGATGGATCTTACCTTTTGAACAAATCTACCGTGGTTTACCAAATCGAATCACAGCTGGCGCTTACGATTTCTCTCGCAATGAAGTTCTCATCTTTACTATTACACGCGTCTATCGATACAAAGTTAATCTACGCACCTATCAAGCCGAATATCGTAGAAACGATTCTTTGCCAGATCATTTACAAGGTGTCATTGTTGGCGCTATTTCCTACCGGGATGGAATCCATGTTATCAAGGCGAATACATTGCAATCGTTTGATATAGAGAATTTCAAAAGAAAATCAAAAGAAAGAAAACTTCGTGATGAATTTCCAAGCTTTTCTGGTTCTGTAAAAGCGGCATTTACCTCTGGTTATCTTCATCATTTCTTTACCAATGATCGATTGGTTCACGTTTGGGATGAACAATTCAATCGATGGAAAACATTCGCTAAACCAATGGAATCCAACTGGTTTGCGTGTACGAAAAAACTATGACAAGACGAAAAAGACAAGAAAATATTTTACTCATTTACTTTATAAAAGGGAAAGATTGAAAAGTATATGTATTACTTCAGTGCATGTTGGCTTGTTTTCTATTTCTCCTAAATCGATATTAGTCCGAATAAAGGCGATGGAATAGAACAGTAGTATTCTTAATAATTGGTATGGTTATTATTCTGTGATATCAACTCTTAGTGTAATCTCTATTTGATACACATATTAAAGGAAATTAAAACGCTTAACAGAGGCTATCTATCGTCATTTCCCCTGGAGTCATCTCTCACGATCTGTGAGGAGAGGATGCGACATCCTCTTCAATATCTCAACACTCTTTGCAACTTGTATTTCACAAAAAAGAGTATCGAGTGAGCTCGCCAGACTATTTTATTCAAAAATAGAATAATTGTAGATTTCAGGAAGTTTCTATTTCATATTTGTGTACACACTTCTTATGCCAACAAAATTTATGCTTGTCCAATTTTTTTTACCATTGATAATAAGATATAGGACTTTATGCCACTAATTAAATTTTACTATATTACTTCGATAAATACTATTTCTCATGCGACTTCGACAATGGACAATAGATTCTTGATATTTAACAGATTTAGCACCGAGAAAAACGGTTATTTCGAAAAAAAAACCCATAGATAACGAATAAAAGAAACAGATATGAATCTAGTTTTCGTTTGATGTGATTATCAACTAGATTAGAAAAGAAATATCAACTCTATGCGTGCCTTTTTAAGCGATAGGACTTTGTTGCGCCAATGCAACAAATTCGTCTGATGACAATGTTCACGAATAGAGTTGAAAATTTGTCATTTCATCGTACAATTTTGTATAATTGAAAGGCCGAAGAAGTGCAAAGCAGTTCATTTGTTTATAATTAGGAGGTTTAATTAAAATAGAACCATCGAAATAAGCACCTTCAATAGTAATAGAGAAGCGTGAACTCTCGTCTATTACTGACGAATAACGTGGATCAGAAATTTCGATATACAATACACCATCCTGATAAATCCGAAAAATATCTCGACTTTCGAAAGTAAAACCGAAGTGAGCCCAGGCGTTATTCACTACGCGAGACTGACGAGCGCGAAAAACGTTGAATAATGCTGGAAGCAACATGGCAAATTGACTTCGATCGTTTGTC
This sequence comes from Rotaria magnacalcarata, assembly GCA_900239745.1. Classification (NCBI taxonomy): domain Eukaryota; kingdom Metazoa; phylum Rotifera; class Eurotatoria; order Philodinida; family Philodinidae; genus Rotaria; species Rotaria magnacalcarata. The sequence continues at coordinate 77,846 of OENM01000264.1, read as the reverse complement.
ACTAATCGATAAACACCTTGACTGCATGCTGCAATATTATTTGGACCCGAATCAGCATATATATATATTATTCGCATCGAGTTTGTATGCACAAAGTAAACTTGCTTCGTTCAGTATTTCACTACTATTTTTCACCAAATTCAGAATGCTCAATCGATCGATGAGACCAGTAAACGGCAAAGAAACATTCGCTGCATCCTGTCCAATATACGACATTTTCTTCGCAATAGTTTCGGTCCCTATCGTATTGACGAAAGTGAAACTGTTTCTTATAACCTCAAGTTCATTGAAATAGGAAATTATTTCTCCAGTTAGACAATTGACCGTGAACAAAATATGCACCTAACAACCTTGATATATGGTATCTTTAACAGATGCAGTTGATTCTTGGATTAATGCTGTAGACGTCCAGTTGTATATTTCAGCACTGAGACTTACTATTGTCATCATGAAAGTAATACATATAGAATTGTGGCCATTACAATCACTTAGAATAGTTTTTTCTATGAATTCTGGTAAATAAAGCCACGCATTAACTGTGAAACTTGTATTCAATGTTAGATTCAACGATCGAGGAAGTGTAACATACTGTTGGAATGTCCCGTTCAGCTGCAATGCTGAACTCTGTGTCCTCTGAAGTCAGGCTCAACAAAATCTGGACCATTTATAATTGTACCATTCTGCAAGTCTGTTAAATCTTCTCTGGTATCTTCACAATCGAATGACGAGAAGTGGTTCGCTCTGATTGATACATTTCGTGTTCTACATACTGCAAAGACAAACAAGCGTTATTACATAGATTTCATGCAATAAGCAACATAGTTAAAACTATCTACACCAAATAACAAGTTTGTGGCATTTTAAACAGAAGATCAATTAAAACGAAGTGTTTTTCACTAAACTAACAATTTTTCATCATTTTATTTACTCCAGTTTGGATACTCATCTGCTCATTTATGTCAGTATTTTGTAATCTGTAGCTCTAGAAAATAAGTCTGTGACATAAAACTACAATTGTTTAACATACTCGGAGGTGGTGGTGAGCGTCGGGAACCAATCTCTGCACCCACAGTGATACTGGTAATACACGCGATGAGTACCAAGCTTATTTCAAGAAGTGTTCCCTTATTTTTATACCAAGGAAGTTTTGTTGTCAACGGTGGATAGAGTAAAGCTTCTAGAATCGAATCAAACATATTGGTAATGATGAGAAAAAATAGATAGAGTTTTGCCTTCGAATGGAACTTCAAGTAGTGTTTCTTTTGGTCTTAGTTGTTTCATGTGGATGATGCACAGCTGAGGTGCCGGACTAAATTGAGATTCGACTTCCATGAGCGTGCCAGGCATGAGAAGCATTTTCAACTTCGGTAACAAAGTGTGAATGAGCACGTACAGTTCGACCATTGAAAGATTCGACAGAAAAAAGAGTTGTATTTCATGTGGTTCCTAAATTGATGTCTTTTTCGAATACAGTGAATTCAACTGTACACGATGAGAACGCCCACCATGTTACATTAGTGCCCTTTGGAAATTCAGCAGTGAGATCTTTCGTCACATCTCGTCAAACGGTAGTCAATGGAACGAACGATATCTTGACTAGGGTAGTAATGCACAGTTTCATATATCTAAAATAAGGACGAAGTTCTTCACGAGAAGTTGTGTTGAGAGTATAATTGAGCATAGAATATAAGCTTCGATGCGGTTTTTCCCATTCGATCGTGTAAAGACGGATTGCAGCGGTTTCATCTATCGTTAGGTCGTCGGGTGGTTCGTCTGGTGTTTCATCAAGTGCCATCTTAACTAGTGGAGCAAATCAAAAAAGATGCTCTCCAATGGAGAACATGCTTTAGCAAGAGGCAGCAACGGTTCGGCAGCATCTACTATTACAGGTTCTAGTTCATCTTTGATTCCGGTGACTCCGCCAATAGCTAGAAGTCGATTATTCAGCGTTGCAGGATCTTGATCTGCTTCATTAACAGATGGAGCTTCTTCTGTCGTACACAAATTTTTCGCTTTTTTTATTTCACTCGAATAGGATTTGTACGTATGTTGAGATTCCACTGAATTATCAATTATCAAGACTTCGTTCAATGCAGTATCCTGACTGTTCATCATTTTATCCACAGGCTTTTCGATGCCATCTTCACGTTTGGCTCATTTCATTCTCTTAGTGTGTAGATTTGGGAACTTTTTTCACTTATTTTAAAATGGATTTTCGTATCTAATCTATCAACAACTTGACAGATTTAGTATTGAACTGAATAGTCATGTTATTTTCTGGTTATTATTTTTTATTACCGACTGCACTCATTTTCTCAATAATAAATGCATTTCGTTTGATGACTATTTTTTCTAAATCACGATTACACGCTGTTCACTGCAATGAAAGAGATAGATATTCGAATGTATAGGATAAAGGTAAGAATCAAATATTAGAAACACTTCATCAAACGCTCAGTCGAAAATAAATACCTGTTTCGTATGAGATAAGTCGTTAGTATACAACGATTCTTCTCTGTTCATAGTTTGCAGATCGTTTCTGTCCATAGGAGAGAGAGCTGAATATTTGAATTTGTGTCATAATTTCAAGCCTTTGTGTTAACAAATGCATTGGTATTTTTCGTGATTGTTTGATTTGATGTGTAATCACTGTGCATTGGAATAAACGTAGATTTCTCTGTTTCATGTCAATTGGCCATGCTTCGATACTCACAGATAACTGTGCTACATGAATAGTCACAACGACGAAATGAAGAGAAACAAAAAATACTTTCGTATCTAAATTGACAAGTAATCGATTAGCGATTAATTTCCTCATAGTCATCGATGTGAATTTTTTATCATATCGTGATTTAAAACTGAAATATCTCGCANAAAATCAATGTTAATATTTTCATAGAAAAATCAGTTCAGTGTCAATTTTCAATTCAAAACTTAATGGATAAAACTGATCGAATCTGATTATTCGTCTAAACTTTCTACACGAGCATCAAGTGATAATGTAATGTTTGTGTTGCTTCTGTTTTTTTCTCTATTGATATTGTGTTTCTCCTTTTTGCTTCAATATTCAATGAAGATCTATAAATTATAGGCAAATGTTTTCGAAATAGAAATCTGTACCTGAATATTTATCATCAGTCCTGCTTGACATATTCGAACGCGTCCGAAAAGAAATATGTTTTCATTGGAAAACATATTTGAATAGAGCAAACGCGTCTTGTTTGGTTTACTTTTTGAGCAAAAATGTTTGAAAACAATCTTCATTCTCCATCATGATCGAATCGATGTAACCTAACGAAACAGATGAAACGATTGTTCGAAATTCAGCGTTAGAACGCCAAAACAAATCTGTTTCAAGAATCTGTATTGAAAAACGAAATTTCATTTGTCATATTTACTACTTATTTATTTCTCTTCCAAGTTAATATAGATCAATTAAAATCATTATATGAAGAAAACAGCTACATATCAAAAGATGTACGATATATGTAAAAAAAATAAAAGTAAAACATCACTAACATTCGTTTTTATTCTTCCACTTTTATGAAAGCCTGAAAAGTGCTGTAAGATTTAAAATTTATCTAAGAAATCAAAATTTTATTATTTATTTGAATTCATAGACCCTTAACTCCAACAGTCGTCTATTATTCTTTAATTCCTATCCTGTGTTTTTGTCACGGTTCCTTAATTGAATCAAATTGAAATTATTTCTTTTTTTTGTAGTGCTGCTTTTGATGAATTAAAAAATAACAGCGGTGATTTATTTTTATTTCATCAAAGCAATGTAAATATAATATAATATTATTCGTATAGTTAAACAAAAACTAGTCACATAATGGGCCAGAGTCAGTCAATAATGATCTCAAAACTAACGTTGGGATCAGAATTTATGGTTACGGAAGGCTAGGATTCCCTTAGTTCTTCAGTCAATTCGAATGCACGACTCCATCGCAAAACTACTCGATTATTGCTATCGTCGTCGTTGTTGTTCGTTAGCTCACGATGCTTATTTATTCGGGGACATTTTCTTAGTTCAACATGAAATGACGAAACGAAATAAACATATAAAGGAGTACAATAGTTATAATGAAAATTTCCGCATACGCTTAATATCAACAGTTCTCAGATAATATGTCACGAAATGTAGATGAAACAGTTAGCGTAAGATGTGATTTAGTAAGTATGCTATTGAACGAGTAATTGGAAATCATTTTTGAGAATAATTGACCTAAGTTAACTTCATAAGTAGACAAAATCCATAATCGAATATTATGCTCATTTAATCGTGATGGCCCTTTTGTCTTAGCGTTTCAATCTCCGGTATATCGATTACAGTAGCTATTAGTATTCAACTTGAGCTGGTTTTTTTTTAAATCTGAGAGATAATTATCTATTTTCAAATTAAAGCGTATGAAGTTTAGGAACAAAAAGCTCTCAGTCGATCTTTTTTTCATTCGGACCGCATAAAATAGAACAAGAAGACCAATCCGTGTTCGCTCTACATCAATACCTTATCGATTTCTGACTTTGTCATTAGACAAAAAAAAGCTATGATCACAGCCAACAAAAACTACAATACTACCTCGTGTGTATGAATTTCTTTTTTCTTTGCCATTTCAGAAATCCAGCGGAAACCATCAACTGAATACAATTCAGAACGTCCATTTTTGCGCTCAGCAAAACTCAAGTAACTAAGAAAAACTCTGCTCATACAAAAGCCGAATTCGCCTAAAATGAATTCTTCAGCTTATCACTTGAGGATTATCCTGAATGCAACTATCTATCGATAGACTAAAAAAGTATTTTAAAGTTTTGTATTTTGCCGAACGATCAGGCTGCATCGAAAACATTCATAAAACTATATTTATAAAAATGAAATATATCGATTTGTACAGAAATTCAAGCGTTCTGTGTTGATGAAAAATAGAGTTTCCAACAAATGAATAATAAAGCGAAAAAAATACGAAGAGTACAATTTATTTTGCACCATCCGATATGTCTCGTTTTACGTAGAATGATTCGCACCATTGTCTATAACTAATTATTTCTACAACAACTCTTACAATAATAAAATCATTTTATATATTGATCAGAATGAATTAAAATGAACTCTTCCTAGTTCAGTACATGAAATTGCTATTCGCGATTCGTCATGATTGAGTCAATTAGGTTATTCTGAATAAACAAAAGAACTGCCGTCATTTGTTTTCATTTTACAAATAACAACAATCAATTAGCATTGTTTTCAAGACACTTCTTTAAACTTAGTTAACAGCATCATCTTGCTTTTGGACTATAGGAAAATATAGTGCCACAATTGTTCATTTAGATTGTTCAATGAAGATTTCATATTACAAAATATATTACAAAAGTACGACTTTATTTTAAGAAAGAATTTACAACAGAGTTTTTTGATTATTAAGAGACTGTCCATGACAGTATCGAGCACAGGCCGGCCTGATAGGTCATAACATGAAAAATTTTGACATGTCCTTTTTTTATATCATTCGATTCTACGTGAAAAACTAAGATGACAAAATTTTTTTTAGGCTTCTATGTCGCTTCCTTACAGAGCTACAAGCATTTCAACATGAGCACCCTCACAAGACGAAAAAAAAACATTTTTCAGTAATTTTGACTCTCCGAAGTCAAATTAGGTCGTATAATGGTGGGGAACGTCTCATTTGGAAGCCCATACCAATTTGCATAAATCAGTATACCTTACTTCGTTAGTGTTTCGATTTTTTTTTGGAAAAAAACTTTTTCAACCAAAAGAAAATTATTTTTTCGTAATTTTTTAGTATTTAGTTGTTTTTATTGTGGCTTTTAAGTTAACATAAAATTCTATTACTTAATCTGATAGAGCATTTAATTCTGCGTAAGATGAACTTAATCTCGACGTTTCAAATGAGGAACAACAATTGGAAAGTTAAATAAGTTCGACCAATCCAAAAACGTGTAAAAATCTTGAATATTATCCATGATTGCTTCTATGCATGTGAAGCTAAGTGAATCTTTTTTTAAGTTGTGAATTTCTTCTCCTAAAAAGATTCATTGCTTTGATTTTTTCCTATTGGATATAATTCTCGTTATTTCACTTTCATTGATTGGTTGAAATCTAATGGGCAATATTTATTTTCAATTGCATATTTGATCAGCATTTTATCCTCTTCTCTTGCTCTCCCGCCTCCTCTTAGCTCATGGATACTTTATTTGCTGTTCACAAAAGCACATAGTCAATTACGCGTCCACATCGTTTTATTGACAAAACTCTCGATAATCTTCTTCTGTTCACTTTTTTTTTATATGCCGATCATTTTTCTGGGAAAGAATAAAGATGTGTAAGTAGACTTTTGTCATGTTTTATCTGATATCGACACACAGATAGTTTTGATTTATAATGTTAGTCAATAAAATCGATGAATCTTATTTTGTCCTAAGGATCAAAAAAATGCTACATACAGAGTAAATCAGCCGTAGATAGAATATTGAAGAATAGAAACATGTCTGGTAGACTGAGATAATTGTTATTACATTTTTCTTTTCGACAGTGACATAATTATTCTTGAAAGGTCGTATTAGAAGAGCGCACAGTTTATTTCGCCGAACGGATCATCTACACTTGATTTTTTTGTTATTGGATCAAACTAAAGAAGTGTTCGCGTTTGTCAGCTTGCTCAAAGATGAATTTTAGTTCTACTTGCAAGAGATTTAACATGATGATGCAATGTCTAGAACTAAAATAACAAGCCGCAAATGATGCGGCATCTTAAAAGTAAATTCGAGATGATCAACAGGTGTTATTTATGTAATAGAAAATTTGTCACCTTGTGAGAACATAATCGAATAATGACAATAAGGTTTGTACCACTTCAATTAGATCAATTTAAGAATTAGTGTGATAAACATTTGTCGTACTGATTTTGTTGAAGCTAAGAATATAGCAGCTTTTATGTTTTGTACATTTAGATAAAGTCAATTCGCTGATGGCAACGTCTCCATCTATTAATCGTCGTCACATATCACTATGCTCTGTATGTGGTGATAAAGCAAGTGGTAAACATTATGGAGTGATGAGTTGTGATGGTTGTCGAGGATTTTTCAAGAGAAGTGTTCGGTAATTTTGCTTTTGTTTTTCTAAAAAAAAAAAAAAAAGAGGAATAATGTTTTTCTATTCGAAGACGTAAAATCGAATACAAATGTAAAGGTGATTCGACTTGTCAAGTCGATGTTAATCGACGAAATCAATGTCAAGCATGTCGCTTTCAACGCTGTCTAGCAATGAAAATGAAACCTAGTGGTGAGAATTATTGACATCTGTATGATTTTAGACGAAGAGGGTGGAGCTATTTGCTCATAATCATACTTAAGAAGAAGCTTTTGAAGTGTTTTTAATACTAATGAAAAACGTGCCTATTTTATAGCTGTACAAAACGAACGAGCACCACGTCATGGAGCTACACGAGGACTGTCACTTCCTCCTCCTCCTCCTCCTATTCCACGAATGCAGTGTTGGACACCACCGACAGCTGCTGGGTATGTAAACGAGTCACCACAAGTGACCATACCATTTGGTTTTCGAAATTTAACCGTTCATAAGTAAGTCAAGTTTACTCTTTTTTGTGAATATCGTAAGTAGTTATGTCAATTTTTATCAAATCACAATGAACTCGACGTTTAAAATAATCTTAGAATCAAATAATTGAGTGTTTGTATTTAGTACTTCATCTCCCGTGTGGACGCGCATGATTTTTCAACAGCAACAATTTAATTCATCATTGGATTCAACACAACAAACAACATTGGATTTTTCTAATACCGATGAAACGCCTTCATCGCTAGGTATGATTTTTACAAGCAATTCGCTTGTTTTTCTGATTATTGAGAATTTTTAGATGTTACTAATGATGAAATAATATGTGAAACAGCTTCATTTGTTTTACTTGAATCAATTCGATGGCTATATTTAGTACCTTCATTTAAAGATTTGAATGAATGCGATCAATGTTTATTAATCGAACAAGCATGGCCGATGATATTCTTATTAACATCAGCTGAAATGAAGAAATTTATTGATCAAAGTAAATTTTAAGAAGTTTTTGGGTTTTTTGTTTTTTTTTAATAAAAAATTCTTCTTCTAGATGAAAATGAATCATTCGATGAGAAAAATCAATATTCATCATTTCAATCGATTATTAAAGATTTAATATTACCTTCGATTGATCAAACAGAATTCGCACTACTTAAATTAATTATTATTTTTAGTATTCGTGAGTTGAAATAGTTGAGTTTTTAAAATTTTATATGTAAATATGCAAATTTTTTAGCAACACATTTTCAATCGAATGATCGATTTTTAATTGATAAATATCGGAAAGACGCTTTATTTATGTTAACTGAATATACGAAAAATTCTAAATATCGTCGATTAGCCGAACTTTTAATGTTATTATCACATATGCAAGAAACAATGTCAACAATCTACTTAGATAAAATATTTTTTCAACATTTACTTCACCGAATATCTATGAAAAATTTATTGTGTAATATTATTCGACATATTCGAACATTTTTCCGATAAAAACCAGACAACTGTTGAGATTAAACTTTGAACACATGAAAATATTTTTTTTAATCAAATCTGTAATGTATCAATTATTTTTGTTTGTCAAATAAACTCGTACTTTCTCGCGTAAATAAAACGAATGCTAAATGAAGAATCATTTAGAAAGGATAGACGTTTTTCGAGTTGAATCTGTGTCTATCGGTACTAGGGATGTACCGAGTATTTCTCGGGTTTGTTTCGATACGAATGCTTGTAGAGAGAACATTTTTCTACAAAATCAAACGTCGGTGAAGCTTGTAAGATATGTGATTCAATTTCTATTACAGTCGCGAAAGGCCCAAAAGCCGAGACTCTCGGTCTTGTTAGTGCCTTTAGTAGAACTGTGATAAAAATTGAAAGACGCTGTGCATAGAATTTTTCAACGTTTCATTTTCAGTCTCGGTACATGTCTAAATAGTACAATCGAAAGCCAGTAAAAATCTCCGGAATTTTGATTATAAGCAGATGGATCGATACTGAGAATATACTTGCAGAAGAAATCCAACTTCGATTAATTCACAAGTTTAGGTTATACAACGAGATCAAGACTGCAAATAATAATCGAGGCATAATGCTTTCGTTGATTTCTCAAACATTGATTTCAATACTGGTTATTTGACAGCGGTCAACACAGATCTGCTTTAGAAAAGAATTAGGAAATTGTTCCAATGTTATATCTGATTAGTCAGATTTTAATATTGAATATTAGAAATCTTTGTTTTTCTTACACAATTCGGCATTAAAAAAATTCCATGAGTGTCGTAAACAAATGAGCAACTACTATCAATTTTTAATTCATAGCGTTTAACACTCTGATTTGCTCGCAGTGAGGAATCACAGAATCGTGCAATTTTTCTACAGAATTCCAGATGGCATCTGCTAAGAACAAAAATTCAAATTAGAAGACTTCTTTGTTTAGAAATAAAAGCAAAAGATACATTGTTTAAATTATTACAAGTCGATCATGATATTTAGCATCTATTCTATTGCAAATATTCAATGATGTGAGGAAATCTATTTACATAGTTTATGTAACGCTTCTTCTTCTTCTTCTTCAATCAGTCGGCTTATTGTACTGTAAACAAGAAAACGAATAAAAAAAACGTACACAATCTTTTCTTATTTATAAAGGAAAGCTTTCAAATTAGGGAATAGAATTTATTGACTTGTGAAAGTTTTGATTACAAAAACGGCATTGCTTCTTGAGATTTTTTTCATAAAAAAATTCTATTTGATTAAAATATATTAACTTCATTTTGAAATATGATGTTTAGATTCGCATTTTTTTTAATCGGTTGCTTTTATATTTAATTACGCCGCTAAAAACCTTCTGCTGAGTAGAACTCGTTTTCATCTTAATCAATAAAGATAATTATGACCTGAAATTCTCAGACAACGTATTCAGATCTTTATAAATAAATTAAATCGAGACATACGTTATGTACAATAAGATTTCAGTCTCTCATTCTATTCTGGAATTAAATATTACCTAAATAAATTTCGTATTTAGAAAAAATATATTTGCTGCATTGATTTCTTTCCGTAGACGAATGAAGTTCTTAGCAGTGAACTCTTTCATGGCGTATATGGGCAAAATCATTTGTTGGCGATGTGACTTCGAAAAATTGCAAAGCGTATACCTTGAGACCACGAGATTTTCACGATCTCATTTTTATATGTTATATGTATATTAAGTTATTCTAGATACCCTGAAAAAATCACCCTTAGAACACTTAGTTCAGAGCAACTATCACTAAAACACTGACGTGGCACAAAAAAGAACATCAATTTTCGCTTCATGCATTTCACTTTTAAAAAACTCCGAATTAATACAACTTTTTTGAAAACTTAGCAAAACATTCTGTAGAGAACTCTTGAAACTGCACAACGTTATCCAAACGTTTTTCTGAGCATGTCTAGATTTTTCTAAAAATGCGATTTACTTTTCGTTGGTGACGTGACACTTTCGTTAGCGACGTGATGCAGTACGAATGTACAAACGAAAAAATGCTCATTATAACTTAATGAAAAGTTCAAAAAAAAAATTCAAAAAGGTACAAATTCTTCCTCAGCATTTTGAGCTGATAATAGAAGAAAATTTCTTTTCGGAATTTGATGAGATCTCTAGAGTCGTTTTTTAAGGAAAATTTTTCGGGTCCGATCTTGCTGAACATTTTATCATAGATGTGACTCGGGTCCTAGAGTTTATTCTGAAAGTTTTAGGTTTTTTCCGTGCATCGCTAGAGACTTATTCACTAATTGCTTCTTAATTAAGAAGTAATTAATTAGCATCTGAAAGAGCGAACATTTTTACATAGGCCTATGTTAAAAGAACTTATTGAGAAAAAAACACTCTTGTAAAAAATAAAGACAAATCAAACGGGCGGAGGGTATGTCCATTTTGCCTGATTTTGCCAATATATTCGATTGATTTTAATTATCGAAAATCGCATTGTTTTTTCATTCTACATAAAATAATTGCAAACTCGTGTATTTACAATGCTTTGAAATGCCAGTAGATTTCTTTATTCTGCTTTTTTATGTAATCTTGAAAGAAGGAAAAAAAATGATGTTGTTTCGCATCTGATGATCACGACATAAAAATAAATCAAATAGAATCTCATACATGAAATAGAACAATATTTTATTGAAGAAGCTGTTCATAAATGACCAAGTTCTTTCTATGCAATTATTTATGTTTGTTGATTGTACTATGCTATGCGCAGACGAATAATTTCTTGGGTGGTTCCATTTCATGGCAACCTGTTTCGCCATACTTAACTAATGCTGCTACAGTTACTATTGCATTACAACAAACATATTCATGGGTAAATTCTGCATGGGGATGCTTAGCACTGTCTGGTTCTCTTAGTGAAACGCTGGTTTGCCTGACAGGTTGCAGTTCTAACACAACGAGCATTTTCGTCAAAGGGCCATGCGTGTATTACGATTTCGGTCTAGATGTAACAACGGCTCGAAGTGTACAAACACTTTCTTATGCATTAAGTGCTCAACTAGTACTAGCCTATCAAAATAGCACGTGGAAAACACTTGTTTCTGGCGCAACAACATGGAGTGTAGCAACATATATTAATTTAGCCGTACGTAATGATACTGGAGTAATCAATTCGTCACCAACGGCAAATATGACTCCCATAGTCGTCGTACCTGTCAATACACAACAAACCCTTCGTATACCAATGACAGATGGTGATTACGATGTCGTGAAATGTCGATGGGCTAGCAGCACATCTGCGGTTGCCTCGACAACTATTGATGAATGTAAAGGTGTCTGTCAAGATTTACCAGGAGCTAAACTCCATTCATCATCGAATACCGATAATAATTGTACAATTGTATTCAACACGAGTGTTGTTGGTTATTATTGTATAGCAATACAAATAGAAGATTTCATGTCATCTTCGCCGAACGGCACAGCATTAAGTTCTATTCCATTACAGTTTCTTGTACGTAGTGTGCAAGTTTCCTGTGGCATACCAACTATCACAGGAGACCCAACCAATGGTGACACCATCTATGTACAATATAATATCACCTATTCGGCTGTTATCACGGCACAAAGCGGTTGTAGTAGTACTACAATCGTACGATTTCTAACGATTATTTTGCCATCAGGTCTAGCAAGTATTTCAACTTTATTTCAAAGTAGTTCAGTACTTTATTCTACCATATTAAAATGGACGCCTACTATTGATCAAATCGGCACAAAACAGTTGTTTTGCACATTCGCAATCGATAGTAATAATTCACTATCAACTGAATATTGCTTAAATTTTGTTGTTATTGCTCAAATAACAGGTTTGTCATAAGCCGATTCGTTTTATAGGCGCTGAAAATTATCTCGTTCATTTCTTCGTACAGCTAGCAATAGCAATAACGACTCAATCAATTGGTATCTCATACTTGGAGTTAGTTTGGGCATTGGCCTTCCATTATGTATTCTCATGAATATATTGAGTTATTTTAATTTTCCTCGATGGTTCAATAAGAAATTGTTGTATGTTATTTATGATGTATTTGTTATATACGTATACAATTATTTCTAGGGATAAACTGCGATCGAAATTATCGAGCAAAGATAAAACACTGTCTCGTTTACATGAAAATCCAGCATCGAACGGACAAAAAAGAATCGACAACGGCACACAACTTTATCGTGAACTATATATACAACCCGACGATTCTATGTCGGAATCCCTAAGTAGAACTATGAGTACAAGTTCAATTTCATTGCGAGCTTCACACTCACTGGCACGGTCAGCAAAAATATTTCTATCGACTGCTTCTATGGGCACAATAAAAACCAGTCAATCTTTCAATAATTCTGTTTTACCCGAGGGAATATCGACCGGCCAAGAGTCAGGTTCTCATTTCGTTAAAGCCTATCTTCAGCAAAATAAAAACGAATGACTTTTCTGTTTATGAAATTTGGCCGAACTAATAATTATTTTTCTTTTCGCTAATTTTTGTTATTGTACGATCCTTTATAACAGACTTTGTAAATTTTGGAGTCTTGCAAGAAGAAAAAAACACTGCTGCATGAAAATCAGCACAGAATTCAAAAATAATCATTGAAGAAAACATCGAATTCTTCATGATATAATCACTTTATTATACTGGGTTCTATTTTCAGTCAATTACTTTATTTTAGTATAAATTAACACTCTTTAGATGCAAATAATTAATTATTTATTGTAGACAAAGGAAAATTTTGTTGCTTGTGGGTACTGAGAGAGAATATTGTATTTGTCGAGAATTGTTTTTAAGTTGATCTCTTCGAGGATTTATTGAATGACGGAAGAATTCTAACCGAAAATGAAATTCAATTCACACGATAATTTTTTTATCGTTCATCAAATTCATTAATAACGTGTTACTTCTGGCGCAGAGAAGCTGTTTTTAATTCTCGCATTTGATAAGACATAATTGCATAGCAACCTTCTACCGTAAATTCTATATTCATTGAAGTTCTATCTAGTACTATGAATTTCGTTTCATTTTACTCAAAATTTGTGCTGTATATTTAGGCAAATTTGGTTTCAAAAAAAAAACATTTCTGTTATATGATTCAAATGAAGATCATAAGGCAATTGATTTCGAATGCATCGAAATAAAAAAAAAAGTTTTGTTTGGTTTCTTGCGAAATTAATTTTTCAAGAATGAAAAAGGCAATAGTGTCTCTCTTTTAATCATCAAGTCACAAGAGTCGAATAGAGCCTGAGAGAAACTTGATTTATTTTTATCAACACAAAACAAATTGATAAATGTTCAAGTTCCTCTTTTACAATTGTTTATTTGGGCTTGAATTAGTGTTTTTTGTGCAGGCACCTCATTTTATGGGTGGAATGATGTCATGGCAAGCTGTCTCACCAAACCTAACTAATGGTAGCACAACTACTATTAAATTAAAACAAACATATTCATGGGTCAGTACTTCAGTATCATGCCTATTGGTGACTGGCACCTCTGGTAACACACTTGTTTGCCCGACTGGTTGTAGCTCTCATGCAACGGGCATTACTGTTACTGGAACCTGTATTGATTATGATTTTGGATTAAGTATCACTACCTCTCTAGCTACACAGTCCATCACATATCAATTAGGTGCGCAACTAGTGTTGGCTTATCGAAGTAATTCAATGATAGGTCTCGTTGCTGGTTCGAAGTCATGGAGTATAGCAACGTATATTAATTTAGCCGTACGTAATGATACTGGAGTAATTAATTCATCGCCAACGGCAAATATGACCCCCGTAGTTGTCGTACCTGTCAATACGCAACAAACTCTTCGAATACCAATGACAGATGGTGATTATGACGTTGTGAAATGTCGATGGGCTAGTAACACATCTGCAGTTGCTTCAACAACTATTGATGAATGTAGTGGCGTCTGCCAAGAGTTGCCAGGAGCTAAACTGTACACATCATCGAATACCGATAATAATTGTACGATTGTATTCAACACGAGCGTTGTTGGTTATTATTGTATAGCAATACAAATAGAAGATTTCATGTCATCTTCGCCGAACGGCACAGCATTAAGTTCTATTCCATTACAGTTTCTTGTACGCAGCGTACAAGTTTCCTGTGGCATACCAACTATCACAGGAAATTCAACCAACGGTGACACTCTTTACGTGCAAGCAAATGTTTCATATTCTACAGAAATCTTTGCACGAACGGATTGCAATGGTACCACGATTATTCGGTTTTTAACGATTATTTTACCATCAGGTGTATCAAGTATTTCGTCAATAATAACATACAGTTCCATACTTTATTCGACAACATTTACATGGACGCCTTCTAATGATCAAATCGGTAAAAAGTACTTGTTTTGTACAATCGCAGTCAATAGTAACAATTTACAATCAACTGAATATTGCTTGAATTTTGTGGTTATTGCTCAAATGACAACTACAGGTTTTCCATAAGCCGATTCATTTTATAAATGCTGAAAATTCTCTCGTTTATTTCTTATTGCAGTTAGCAATAAAGAATCCTTTAATTGGTATTTACTATTTGGAATACTTCTGGGCATTGTTTTGCTAGCCGGTCTGCTACTCAATATATTGAGTTATTGCTATCTTCCTCGATGGCTTGATAATACGTTTTTGTAAGTCGTTTTTTTTTTCATTTGCTAATAACACTGAGATTAATTTCAGGGGTGAATTAAGACGAAGTTTTTTGCATGATGAAGAAGAAACATCATCTCCTCTATGTAAAAATCAACATAATGAAGAAATACCAAATAAAAGTCAAACTATAAACAACAGCGCAGGACTTTATCGAGAGCTGTATGTAAAACCAGATGAATCGTCTTGTGAATCAGAGCAACCATTAAGTACATCTCTGAATCTAAGTTCAAGTTCACAATCTAAATCTAAACCTTGGACGGCAACAATAACACGATTTTTGACTCTACCTTCTACTGGAATAACGCCCATCGATCATCCTTCAACATTCCCATCATCATCGGAACGAACATTGAGAAGTCAAACTCACCGTTCTATTTTAGTGCAAAACTATTTTGAACAACATAGCAGCGCATGGTATCGGATCGGATGAAGGGATTTTCACTAATAAATGTCTTGTTGGTTCTGTTTGTTACCATTAGCTTTTTTTCTTTATCAATTACTTAATTAACGAGCACTAGAACAGGTTCTACTGTTGAAGAATGAAGTTACTTAGTGGTATACAAAAGTAGTGGCAACGACAGTTTAGTACCACATATAAAGCTTGATAAAAGTTTCCTTTTATACAGGGTGATAGAGCAAAAAAATGCTCTTTCTTTCTATGCCTTTTTGTCATACTTCAGCTAGTATCAAAGTAAAAACAAATTCTATAAGATAGGTTTTTCTATCATATGCGACGACTATACTAATGCCTATTCAATGGATATTTTTTGAATAGTTATTGATAGAAAAAAAAA